>BPTQ01006624.1:0-70392 GCA_019973895.1 Chrysanthemum seticuspe | reverse complement strand
GAAGGGAGAGTTTCAGATGAGTGCAATGGGAGAAATGACTTTCTTTTTGGGTCTTCAAGTTCAGCAGAAACCTGATGGTATCTTTATCAGTCAGGACAAATATGTGAGGGACATCTTGAAGAAGTTTGGTATGGAGGGTGTAAGGACTGCTACTACACCTTATGAAGCTCCAAAGACAAAGACCAACAATGAAGCTGATCCACCTGTGAATGTTCATTTGTACAGGTCTATGATTGGGTCTTTGATGTATTTAACTGCTTCCAGGCCTGATATTAATTTTGCTGTGAGTGTTTGTTCGCGACATCAAGTTACTCCACTGACTTCCCATCTCAATGCTGTTAAGAAGATCTTTAAGTACCTTAAAGGCCAACCTTGTCTAGGTCTTTGGTACCCAAAAGAGTCTCCTTTTAAGTTGGAAGCCTATAGTGATAGTGACTATGCTGGTGCTAATCTGGATAGGAGGTCCACCACTGGAGGTTGCCAATTCCTTGGAAAGAGATTGATTTCTTGGCAATGCAAGAAACAAACTATTGTGGCTACCTCATCTACTGAAGCAGAGTATGTGGCTGCTGCTAATTGCTGTGGACAGGTTCTTTGGATTCAAAATCAGTTGTTGGATTATGGGTATAATTTCATGAACACAACAATTTTTAATGATAATCAAAGTACCATATGCATTGTTAAAAATCCAGTTTTTCACAGTCGAACAAAACATATTGAAATCAGGCACCACTTTATAAGAGATGCATATGATAAAAATTTGATAAATGTGGTCAAAATTCATATTGATGATAATGTGGCAGATCTGTTAACAAAGGCTTTTGAAGGACCAAGGTTTCAACACCTTGTGGTCCATATTGGCATGCTTAACCCTTAACTGCAAAGTTTAAGGGGAGGCATATGCCTCAGGGGAGGATTTGTGTATAACTTTGCATTTTGCTATGTAAATTTGTATATTTGATAGATTTTAACTAACTCTAACCTGCTAATGTAATTTTAGTGTGTTTCTTTGTTGGTTTGTGTATGTTTTTGTGTTTGTTTTGCAGAATGGTTGTCTCTGATCAGTTGAGATATGATCAAGAAAGCTTAAGCTTGTTTCCACTGAATTCATTGTGCTGAAGTGTGTTATTTGTTTCCTCTGAAGTTAAAGTACTGAAGTTATATGATTCAATCAAAAGAAGTACAGAAGCAAATAGATCATTCATTCATTCAAGAAACAGTTTACAGCTTACAGATTACAGAGTACTGGCAACATCAAAAGCATCTACATGATCTACTAGTCCTAATCTATTACATATCATCTGTTCCAACATCTAAGATGAGCACGATGAGCATGACTGCTCACATCTTTCACACTAATAGCTGTTGGATATGCACGATCGCTCACATCTTTTGGCACTAAATGCTGGCTATGCCTTTGTGATAAGCATAACCAACTCTAACAGATGCTAAGGATCAAAATGGAGAGGATGGATTGATGAAAACGAAGAAGTTGAAGCTGATTGTGGTAGAGAGATGAGAAGGAAAGATTTTCATTTGCGCATCATCTACTCTTTCAATCATACATCAACTTACATCATTTTCCTTTTTTCCGTTCCTCAATACGATATGTGATGATGCACCAAAACATGATGCAAAGAGACCAAGCACCACCTTTCTTCCCATAGGAAGTGGTGGATTTTTGGCTCGTGGCCTTCGTTGAGGCCTAGGTGCTGAGGGTTGGGAGTAAGATGTTCCCTCATTATAGGATTCATCAGAATCTTCAGCAGATACACTTGGTTTCTCAACACTCTGATGAGGAGAGAAAAGGTGACTTCTTTGGTAGTGGATATGGTTTTGGAAAATAGTGAAACCATGGATTGGTATCTTCACTAGATGATGAGGATGATGATGAGGATGTTGTTGTGAGATCTATGATCTCAGGTTTGGTGCTCATGATGAATGATGGTTAATTTTGAAGTATTGGAGGAATTAGGGTTTGAAATATTATTTGGAGATTTTTGATGAGGAAGTCAATGTGCATTGGGATTGTTTTATAGACGAGTTCAAGTGGTAAGAGAATTAATGCGTGTGGGTGAAACAGTAAAAAGATATTTACTGAAGCTTCGTGAGTAAGTCATCTGTTTCTACTGAGTATTCTACTTCAGCAGAATGGTTTTTCGTTTCTACCGAAGTTATATGTGAATTCGAGCAAAAGTAGATATCCACGTCAGCTTTGGTCAACTTTGACCGAAATTGGGAAATTTCTATTTATTCTCTACGGCATATTTTCGCTCCACAATAAGTGATTCGATTATTACTCTCATTAAAAACACTTCCTTTTGTGCAAAATCGTAACCCTAATCTTCAAAAACTCTCATGACGCTTCAATTCAAACATGATCATAATAAGGTTGCTTTTCTTGGATCTGCTCGAGGAGATGAGCTTTATAGGCCGATGATTTCTTTCTTACTAAGATCAAAGATTGTATATGCATTGACACATTCTCCAGATGCTATATATGAAACTTTGATTACTCAATTTTGGGCGTCGGCAGAAAAGAGAGGTGATACTGAGATAGTTGCAAGTGTTGATGGACAAGTATATGTGGTGACAGAGGAACTGATCAGAAGACAACTTCACTTAGATGATGAGAATGGAGTTTATCATTCTGATTCTACAATGGTACTTGAAGGGCTTAGAGCTATTGGATATCAAAGTCCGAGGACAGATATGTGGTTGAAAAATAAGCTTTGTCCTATGTGGAGGTTTTTGGTTCATACGTTGCTACAGTGTTTGAGCAATAAGTCTGGAGGATGGGATCAGTTTTCAACACAAATGGGATGTGGTATTGTTTGTCTATCTAAGGGTTTGACTTATAATTTCTCTAAGTATATCTTTGATAATATGGTAGAAAACATAACTAGGAAAAAGGGTAAGTTTTTGATGTACCCTAGGTTCTTACAGATAATATTGAATGTTTCTACACAAACCCAAGCTTTTCATCCCATAAGTGTTTTAACTCCTAAGTTATTTGCTACAATGAGGACTAAATTTGAAGGGACACATTTTCCTTTGTTAGCTGCAATGTTACCTCAGGAGAATGAGACTGATAATGAGCCTAATGTTGTCTTATCTTCTGCCAATCCTACTGATGGAATTCTTTCAGTAGATGGTGATGAGGGTCCTTCTGTTGTTGCCGAAGCATCTATACCTTCACCAAGACCATATTCTAGTCCAGCATTTATCCAAGTTCCTATTGAAGAAGTTCAGGATCAAATTGATGAAGTTCAGGTTGATATTGACAGATTGCCTACACCTAGTCCTGTTAGGACTCAATTTGGTGAAGGATGTTCTAATGTTGATCAGGTTAATGTTGCTCCTGAACAGTCTACTGAAGTTCCATTTTCAACTGAGCAATCAGATGATGCTTCTGAGGATCCTATTTCACTTACCTCATTATATGATCTGGTGAACAAGCTTACAGGTGAGGTGACTGGTCTTAAGAAAGAACTTACAGAAACCAAGTCTGTTCTTGGTCAGAAGATTGTGGAATTGGAGACTATAGTTGAGCACTTGGAGGAATTGCTGAGTCAGAAGGGTAAAAAGAGATGTTTGGTTTCTTCTGAGGAGGAGGATGAAGAGAATCTTAATGAATCTCTTGATATATTGGCTGATGTGGCACTTACATCTGATGTTTCTTCTCCTATTACTAAATCTTCACGAAGAAAGGAGTCTAGCAGGGAACCTATTCTCTATACTAGCAAAAGAAGAAGACAATCTTTGGATAAGGTATCTGCTGACACTTCAAAGGAGCTAAATATGGAGGATGCATCTACTGATGGTTTAGCGAAAGAGGTTAATACTGATAGTCAAACTTCATCTATACCAGAACATTCAAATGTTTCACCTTCAGCAGATGATGAAGAGGTTTTTCTTGCTGGGAGAATGTATAAGTTGAATGCTTCTCCTGAAGTTTTCTCTACACCTGTTGAGGAATTGTCTCAACCTATTTCCTCTGATGTGGGTTTGATTGTTTCTTCTGAAGCTCACATTGGTTCTGCTGAAATTGGTTCTGCTGAGACATCTTCTGAGAAAGGACAGGACCCTGTGATTGATGATCTGCTGAAGTCAGGTAGAGTGACTAACGAACAATATCAAGCTCAGGCTGGATTGTTTGCTGATTATGAGAATATCCAGAAGAGTCGTGTTGTGGCTAAATTTCTTCAAGATCAGTATGCTTCTGATTTGTCTCCTGAAAGGAAATTAGAGCTTGATGCATTCTTTCCTACGATTACTGATGATCAATGGGATGGTTATATTTCTCAAGGTGCTTCTGATCCTGATCTAGCAAAACTTATCTTAGGAGAATCTTTTAATGATGATGATTTTGTGGATAAAATGGTGGCACTTGGTAATCAAAGGAAGAAGGAATCTGCTGCACAGAGAAGAGCTCTTATTGATCAGAGAAATAAAGCCAAAAGAGAAAAACCAATGACTGTTGCTCAGAAGAGGAATTATATGAGGAGAGTTGTGAAGAATGCTGCTATGTATAATCTGGTATGACAATGAAGCAAATCATGACTTTATCTGATGATGCTTTGATTAGACAGTATCATATGGTTATGAAGTTCTCTTCTTCTGGTTCTACTTCTTCTCAATTGGAAAATAGTGCTTTAATGACTGATGTTCCTACAGCCAAGAGACAGAAAACAGTTGAAATTGTGGATAATTTTGATACTGTTTTGCCTTCGGTGGTATCTTCAGTTGTTCCTTCTGATACATCTTCTGATGCTACTCCTTCTTCTGATATGGGTGTTTTTGCTGAATCTTCTTTGGTTTCTTCTGAAATGTTGTCAAGTGTGGAGTTAAGTGATTCTCTGATTCAGGAAACTGATCTACAACTTGATACTGATAACATTGCTGATCTGGGAAAGCAGAGTTTGGTTACAAGAAGTTCGGATAGATTGGCTAAGAAACATGCTTCAAGGAATACTCCTTTAGATCTTAAGGCTGATGAATCTACATTTATTGAGGTTGGCTCTATTGAAGCTTTTCCTGAAGGTACTCATGTGGTTTTGGTTAATTGGACAGCTGGAAAGTTTAACACTGTTTATAGGCTGGATAAAACTGTTCTTGAGTTTAACTTCTTGAAGGATATTCTTCATTTGGTGAATAGACATGATTTGAAGATGCTGTATGAGCATGTCATTCAGTATTATAAGTTTCATTCAGCAACTGGTTCTGGTTTATATTTGTTGGGTGATCTTCAGGTTATGTTTGATTCTGATTCTCCACATGGTAATGGGTATTCTATTTGGAAGAATTCTCATAAATGGGAGATTGAGAGTTGGCGATTTTATCCTCTGCCTTGTGTTCATGTAGTTCAGACTACATGTGGGATGATTTTGTGTATGCTATCAGATAGGCTTTATCCTTTATCTGATACTTTTATGGAAAGGTTGCTGAGACACAAGTTGGAAGTGCCTCCTAATCCGGTTGGCAATGATGATCTTCATGCTACTCAATGTGTTGGTTTGATTAAGAATCAACTTCTATCACATAAAGGTTCATCTTGATTGTAACATTTTGTAATATTTGTTTTCTTTGTTTATTAGTTAAAATGATTTTGGTTTTATCTAACTTTTCTTGCAGGTTTGTTGTATATTTTTTGGTTATTGACTCACCTGATATACTTTGGGTATGTCAAAGAGTTAGCTAGTCCAAAGGGTACAACTTTGGTAAAGACACATCAAATCTGTTGATAGCTGTAATGATTTGCTAAAAATCATAGGGTATGCAACCACCTATGCTTTATTGCTGAGTGTTGTATGGTTTTCAATTCACCATGGTTTATTCCTGTTTGGAATCCAAGAATTGGCTAGCCCACTTGTATATGGCTTGTGGTAAAGGCAGTGGCATTCCATATTTGGTTCTCAATTCACCAATTCTAAGAATTGACTAGTCCTGAGCAAACGGCTCCAGGTAAAGACATTTCAAATCCGTTTATATGGTTGCTGGTTTGCCCATAAATCAGATGGTTATCAGTGTACCATAGTTTACGAACTGAAACATATGGCTACTCCAGTAGTGATGGCTATTGGTAAAGAGACATCAACTCCATTTATTTTCAATGATTCACCTCTCACAGGAGTTAACACACCTGGATGTGATGAGAATAGTATGAAACTAATCTGTTTTGATGTACCTTTTGTCATTTGTTGCTGCAAAGATATGGAGTTTCAGAGTTTCTTCATCATACAGATGATCTTTGGATTCTTTGTTGCTGTTGTTTGTATACAATCCTCTGGTGTTGTACGATCTATCAAGAAACTGGAACTTAACAAGTCAAATTCCAGTTTAGGGGAGGATTGTTGGGAATTATGTGAAAGTCTGGATTATGCTGATATTAATGCCGAAGTGTTTCTACTGAAGTGAAGTGGATTCTGCCGAAGACTTATTCTACTGAAGTATAATAGTGATTAGTTTGTTTCTGCGGAAGTGTCTATTCCGTATTTAGTTTATTTAGTGTGGATATACATGAGCTTTATTAGGAAGTGATTGTGTATATCTTATTTAGTTTTATGATTATACGTTTCTTGGGAAACGGTTTAGCGATATTGTTTAGGGTTCCTTATCTATAAAAGGAACACTTTAGAAAGGTTTATGTATCGATTGGAAAAACTCAGTTTTAGTTAATATAAAGATCGATAGAGTATCAAGAAGTTCTTAGTTATTTACTTGTGTTTATATTCCGCTGATAAATATTAGTAGTAGAGATTGTCTTTTATTGTGCTTGTGATTACATAGGCATACATAACGATCCACGAGCTCAAGATCTATCAAGGTCTTTGTTTGTTTCAACATCAAACTTAGACTTCATTCATGTTCTATCTTGTCAAAAGATATTTATCAATTTCCCAAATGATATATCATGTTTTATTAGAATCATTTATTTTACTGCACATGTTTATTAATAATAAACATATATTCCAAGGTTGTATGTTTTAATTCTTAAATCTTACAAGTGAAGTATTTTTCCAAACTAAGACTTAACATTTAGCTTACAAGGAATGTTACTTCTTATATGTTATACAACATATAAGATTTAAAACCTTAACATAATACTCCCACTAGCTTTTAGGAATACATAAAATTTATCTTATTTCAATTATAAATCGAAACTAGGATTTAATAATTAAACATAAGAATAATTTCAAAGATGCATGCATTTATCCATTCATGAATTATTGCACTTTGTACACTATCAAAGATTATATGAATTCAAAAAACCTTTCAATTACTTACCGTCCTTGCTCAAGTAATTTTTCAAGAAAGAGTTTTGATATTCCATTGTCATATTTCATATTAATGAAAACAAGTATGACCATTATCATCTTTATATATTTAATGTGTCTAGAAAAGAATATTCAATCATAATTAATTGCTTAAGTATGATTAATAATCTTGTCATAAAACATGCATTAAATATGTGTACAATATTGTCCATATGATTTCTACATAGAAATTCAAACCACTAGGGTTTTTCATCTCTTTGAAGAAACTCATTTCCATTCTCTAGTCTAACTATTAAGATAAACCAAATTTCCAAAATTGATTATCTTTATGGACAGCATCTTTAACATTCATAGTATGAGTTATTTACCCAATTCAATATTTGGTAATCCATCATAATGATTATCAGGTTTACTGTAATCCTGTAACTCATATTTCTCAGCATATAAGTCAAATATCTGAGATATCCTTGCAGATCTATGAATGAAAATTCCATCATCATGAGGTCTATCATTTACATGTCTAACCTCATCATGATACTTACTAGTGTATTTAAGAAGATTATGTATCTTGTAATTTTATCTTCCAAGATAAAAAAACTCCCACTTGCCTTTTGTAATATATAGACTATCTATATATACTTAGCAATTAGAGCAAAACCACATTGTTCTCTTTTTGGGACATTACAAATACAAATTGATAATTCATGACTTTACTTTGTTAATAACCTATTCATAAGTAGTTTAACAAATTCAGAATCTTCAATTTTAAAACTAAATGTGATTCATCACATTCCATAATGAAATGATGTTTTATTAATCTTCTAGGTTGGAGTCATATTGAGTATATTCAATCCATACTCAATTTTCTAACCTTGTTATTTTTTAAGAAAGAAGTTATGGTTATCTTGAATCAAACAAATCAAATAAAGTTTGATTCTCCTAACTTAACATACCATCAACTTGTGGTATTCATTAGAATTTAATATTGTAAGACAATATAACAATATATAAGATAAACATATTCCTTTTGGCTTACCTATTTACCAACTAAGTCAACTTAATGGTATAATAGACTTTCCAAGCCAATCACATTCTTTATAACATAAGTACCTTTTAACCAAGTCACTTCATATTCATGTCTCATAAAAAAAACATAAACTGTTATAATCCCATTATACGTTATAAATCATTGATAAACTCAATGACTTCTTGTATATGTCTTAATTAAAAACATAACAAGTTAACGTCTTACTTTATTATAAGTCTTAAAAGACTTTATGTTTATGTCTTTACAATGAATCATAAACATGTTTAACTAAAGTAATTATGAACACAACTCTTGGTTTCAATAGTAATTTCAAGTTAATTTATTTACTTCACAATAATGTAGGACTACATTATTTTTCATTTATGTCATTCCAAAATACATAAATAAACAAATTGAAGTAGTATTAGATTACTTCATTTATTTATGTCATTCTAATAATACATAAATATTTAATTTGAAGTAGTCTTAAATCTATCATCTTGACACATGTTCTAAATACTTGTCTAATTTAGAAACTGCAAATATGTCCATGCAAGGTCTGACTTCACATAGAGATTTACTTTGTTATTGCAATCTCGCCAAGTTCTGACATGACGTAAATTACAACACCAAGTGTTTCTTGAATTAGATATGTACAAGTTATATTAGAATGTTGGTCTCTTACCTTGCAGTCAAGAGAATCCTTTAAATCATATACCTATATGTTGTACTTTGCACACAATATAGATTTCTCCCACTTGTGCATGGAACAACATCATGTAGCAGATAAACAACACGACATATGTTTGTTTATGTGACTAATATGATTGTGTCATTGATATTAGCATAACTAGTAGATGTAGAACCACTTCATTGTCTAATAAGGAAACGTACATGACTATCCTTGAAAACATAAGTGTCTACAAGTGGAAAGTAATTATCTTAAGACATTCTAGAGATAATCTGGGTTACTACCAATATGACAAATCTTGTAACTCCCACTGAATTAAAGATCATTATATTTACTTCCCTACACCTTTGAAAAAATCCATACATAACAATTACTTATGTACTTAAAGAGTGCATTCTACTATGTAGATGATGAACTATCCATCAATGCTATTAACTTGAAACAATTGGGCATGCAATTTCTTTCTTAATAGTTCTATTATTCCAACAATTGTAAGTAGTACTTTTAAATGGTCAAAACAAAACAACTAGATAAAATATGCTAGTTTGTCTTTTACCAATTATACAGTAATTAGTCTAGCTTCTAATTTAATAACTCATAAAATATGCAATTTTCTTAACTATTAAAATTTGCTTAAGAGTTACGTATTTAGAATTTAGACAATTCTAATTGTCCTATCATACCTTTCTTCATTCATGAAAAGGAATAGGATTGAATCTCACTCTTTCTTATGAAAAGAGGACTAGGTTTATTCTTTTAGCAAAGTTGACTCTACCAAAAACCCTTACAGGTGTAGATCAATTTACCAATACAGGAATAACCTACGTTTACGGTTTAATGTTGCATTAATACATTTAAAGAATTAGCAAAATTCAATTTTAGTATTTTCGATAATTAAACTTTTCAAGAAAATAAAATACCCAAGGTAATATTCATATAAACATAGAATTTTCTCAAAAACTAGGATCCAAATTATCGTAGTTCCATTACATCAGTTGATCTGCTAGCAACGAACGCATATAATAAGGTAATCTGTCAAACATTAATTGGCAAACAATTTCCAATTCCTAGATCATTATGGGATTTATATTTTCCAACGCTATTGCAAATATAAACATGTTTCATCCCATCTTATGCCATTGAGTCCAAGTCTCACTTCCTACTCAACTTAAGTGTCTAACTTAAAAAACTGCAAATATGTCCATGTAAGGTCTCACTTTACATAGAGATTTACCTCTCCATCACAATCTAGCCAAGTACTCTCATGACATAAATTGCAACTTCAAGTGTTCTTTTTAATTAGATGGCATATAACTTAATTTAAAAAGGCAGTAGTTTTGATTTTATGTGGTCAAATCAAAGATGTCATGCATTCATCTTGTAGCATAATTTTAATAAAAAACCTTTTTATTACCAATTCATAAAGATCAAATTATCAAAGTTTTGATTGAGGTATTGGGTTCACCAATCAAGGAATTTAGTGTTAATTATCATCCATTATACCGTACTTTTGCATAAGTGTAAACACTTAGTGTTTCGGGTAATTACCACCGAAGTGGCGCATGGAATTAAAACTAATTCGCCCTTAAGATGAGTTTGTACATTTATGGCTTACTTGGTAGCTCCACTCGAACTGACAGGGGGCAGAGGACCAGGTAAGCGCAAAGCATAACCTAAGACATCCTTTCAGTGTGACTGTGTGCACTTCTTTATTAACCCCTTTATAGTTCATTCTAATGGGTGAGCCGTTCAGTCATTTGTACCAAAGTCACCAATCAATTAAACTATTGAAAACTTAACTCTTCCAAAACAAATCAAATTTCACCATTGTTTAGTCCGTATTATTTTTCTATTCAAAATTACCCTTTGCTTAAAACTGTCGTACATAATAAACAAAAAATAACCAAATAAAAAATAAACAACTAAAAACAATGCGCACATAACTAACAATTTAATACGTGTAAACAAGTAGCCACATGCAACTTATTCGATAAAACCATATTAACAATCAATATCTAGGTTAAATTAATGTATATATTAATTAGGGCTTTCACTCTCTCAATTGAGAGTGAGCCACATACATCGAAGAATCGATTGCGTAAACCCATAATTAATAATATACCAAATTGCACATAATTGATTCATTAATATATATAATTGGAGTCTCCCCAATTCAAGATTTATGGTAAATAAATATTCTTAACAATTAAACAATATCAAAGTAACTTATCCATGAGTAACATGCATGTATAGTCATAGATATATCATAACAATTATACAAATAGTCACAAGATCGCATATTAAAATTCCATGACACATAACAAATTATTCATGAATTAATCACGTAACTAATATATTAATTCTAGGTTTTAATAAGGTTAGCAAACAATTTTCAAAACCCTAAAAAATGTTATGTATGTGTCGACCAAAAAAAAATAGGGGTACGCCCCAATTAACTAAAAAAAAATCGACCAAACAAAAAATAAACATAAACCCTAGATTAACATATCAAACAACATACAATTATTTGTTTTATTACGCGTTTATGTAATTAATTACTCATTAAAAACCAATGACTCGTGATGCCACTGTTGGAATTATATAGCATGACAATCATAAATATAAACAATAAACATCAAGTACACATGCGGAAGCGTATAGGAAAGATTAACGAATAATTAATTAACATAAACAAGAATATGCGTACATTTTCGTGATTCTAGCCGAACAAGAATCAAATCCACAAACTAGCAACTAGGATGAACCCTAATTAGGGTTTATAGGATTATAAGAATTACCCCTTACCTTTTAGTAATTCAATCCAAGATAATAACAAAAGTATGTTATTATTATGTTCTTGTACACACGTACTAAACCGAATTAAAGTAATGCTAGTTTTTATCAAACAAATAACTTGGTTTGTGGAAAAAGTGTGGATCGACACCCACAAAGGTGTTCGACCGGTTTGGAGAAGAAAAACACACACAAAACACTTTTAGGGTTTAGCTAATGAGCACAAGAGATGGAAAAATAAAACCCCTAGCCTTGTTTATATACACAACTAAACTTGGTGAACAAGTTGGTTTTTCTTTCCTTGTTTCTTCCCCTTGGCCGATCGGTTTGGACTCCCCAAAAGGATTCCGGAACCTTCCCAAACTTTGCAATTAAGTCCTTTTCCAAATACCTTTAACGTCCGTTAGTCCATTACATTAATTACTTAACGTTCGTTAGTTATTTCGTTTAATAAATAAATAAATATAACGTTTATATTTAATTATTAACTTTAAATTCTCATACGTAAAGTGTGCAATCCCATAGTCTCGAGTTCGATCCTAACTCACGTCTACTAATTTATATCCATAAAACCAACAGGCGTTGCCCCCAACCATGCTCTTGCGGATACCCAAAATCCTTAAGAAAAAAATTCAAATGGGTAACAAAAAAGACCAGTGCCCTCAGGCAAAAAATCCGAGTGCCCTCCACTCTTAAGTTACGGGCAACCAAAGTGTCGAAAATGTTTTTCCGTCTACTGTAATTCTGGCGTCGGAAAAAATGGAGCAAAGAAGATAACCGGAATTGGGAAGTGAAAAAATATGTGGTCGATAGTGGGATAGTAGGTAGGGGTAGTCACGTGCATTGTGGACTTGTGGTAGTAAAAAGTTACCTCATTTATATATATTTAATATTTTTTCCCTCTTTCATATGTACTGTATCGCAGAGTACTTGTTTTTAGTACAATAGTTTTTTTTCCTTAAGGGTAAAAGCCATAAAAAAACAACGTACTTTTCAAATTTTGCCGACTTGAAACATTAACTTTTTATTACCTTACTTCACCAACGAACTTTCAAAATTTGTTTCGACTTCACCCATATGACCTATTTATATTAAAATAATAACTGAAATGACTATATTACCCTCGCCATATGGGTGAAGTTTGAACAAATTTTGAAAGTTCGTTGGTGAAGTCGGAACAAATTTTAAAGAATACAAAAAGAAATATAGTCATTTCAGTTATTATTTTAATATAAACGGGTCATATGGGTGAAGTCGGAACAAATTTTGAAAGTTCGTTGGTGAAGTAAGGTAATAAAAAAGTAAGTACTTCAAGTCGGCAAAATTTGAAAAGTACGTTGTTATTTTATGGCTTTTACCCTTTCCTTAACCAACATTTTTGATGTGAATGTTTAAGTTCATAATATTAACTTAGGATTGGTAAGTTGTGCTATGTGAAAATTTAGTATAGTTTATTTTCGAATAAGTATAGTTTACAACTTTTGCTTAGTTGATTAATCTGGTTTGAGATTATTTTTACGTGATATCAAACAGTTAAAGCTTTAAAAAATCCTCGAAAGATAGTCTGGCCACTTAGCGTATATGATTTTATTATCATCACAAGTTTGCTAATTGTAGTTTATGAGTGTTACATTTTTTATTTTTGTTTTTTTGCATTTGAAAAAGTTATAGTTCCGATATAATAATCACAATTTTTACTTATAAGATGGAAATCACTATAGTTTGTAGAATATTCGGTGTGCTTAGCTATACATTTAGTATTTGTAGTCGATATACTAAGGGCTAGTTGCATTGAACTTAAGCAATGTTTTTTCATTTGATAAAAACCGACCCGACTTGTTTCACGATACGCTAAAAACCATCTTATTTGATGCCCCCTGTAATCATATTTTCTGGCTCCGCCACTGTATATCATCATCTTGATTAGTGGAAATTTAAGTCCAAAACCATATTTCTTCTAAATGGACATCAGTAGAATTGTAGAAGCAAAAATTCTAGTGAGAATACAAACCTGGAAGACATAAAGAAATAGCATGCCCCTAAACTTTTGAGATACACACTAAACATTGATTCGAGATCCAAATATCTATAAAAAGGTTCATCAACGACGCCTTATCTTTGTTGAGCACCATGTTGTTCCTAAAACTCCAAATGACCCACACAATCACAAAAATAACTGCATCTAACACCAAATCGCATGGTTCACAAAGTAAGGCTGCTTTACCAAATCAACGAGCGAGCAAATTACTGAGACGTGAAAAGGAGAGGCAACTCTACACCAGTTCAAAATCTTGTTCCAGACGCTCTTAGGAAATGTTCTCTATCATTGGTTGTGTGTCTTTAATTTTTCATGGGCGTAGTGGCCTAGTGGGTCGTTGACTGGTGTTAATTGTTGCTCCCGTTTAGTTCGTTACAAAGATTAATTAACTTAACTAACCAACTTAGATGCTTAGCAAAGTATAAAACGTTTAACAGATATAAACAGTTAGTAAAGATTTACACAAATATTTTCAACGTTTAAATTGTTATTAGAAATGAATCAAAGAATTTACTAAGATTGATTTGGTAATCTTCTCAGTTAATTTGAACACAAACCAAAGTTGTTGTTTAATAAAGAACTATGCTAACCACACTGAAAGGGTTGGGGACTTAATTCTTATGGAGGAGTAAATGCTCTTTTGTATCACAGTAACTGCAAGAGATAACATTTACTCCTTTACAACATTCGCTTATATAGGCGAAGATCAAGGTGGATACCCGTGAGGTAATATGGACGTGTCGAGCATTTAACTGTGTAGTACACTTACATTAAATACTTCTATTCTTGAAAGAAAATCCCGCTTTAAGGGACAGTGTTGACTGTTGACAACAGTATGCCTCTTTTTATAACCAAATTGCCCGTGAAAATCCCCGTCTCACAATATTGTAGTTTTTCCCATAGGTTTTTTGTTTATTTAAATCACTATACTTGTGGTCCTTCCATATGAAAAGATAAGTAAAATAATTTAAGGTGTCTTTAGTATGTGAAAATACCCCATTTTTTTAGCAATTTTTTTAGTAGAATAATAATAATAAAATTTGAAAACCAGTTTATTCACGAGTTTTTAGAAAATTTTCTCTATAGAAGAATGAAAATCTCATTATTCAAAATTTAACAGAATTTTTGAAAACACCTCTCTACTCTTTCCTATATGTTTCCTTTCATTTTTCTACAACCCCTTGCACTTTTCAACTTTTCATAAAACATCATCTAAACTCATTTCTAAATTTGAAGCATTTTTCATTTTTTCCTAGAGATAAAAACCCTTCACTTTTTCCAAAGAAATCGAAATAGAAAATTAAAGAAATATTTCTACACTAAGCGCACAATTATCTTTCAGTTTTCTTTTCCTGAAATTTTCAACAGTATTTTTGATTATTTTGGAGAAATCTTTAAAATTAGTAACATATTTTTGGGGTTTCCATTCTCAAGTTGCTACTTTCAGTTCCTTCCGCTTAGATATGTGAATTTCAACTGATTTATTCAAAATGGACCGGTTTGCTTCTGCTTTATATATCTATCACGAATTAGCTAAAAAAAAATTACTCCATTATATAAGTGATCCCTCACTTTATTATGGAGTAATTTTTCTATGAAGTTCATATCCAAATTATCTGAGATTGATTTTGCTGGATCAAGATGAGCTGCATCACTGTACCACATAAGATGGCCTCCCCACCTAAATCGCGGATCGCAATGTCAACCCACTTATCACAAACGGGTCGAATCTAAAAGGGGAGCAGGTCAAATGTGTCAAATAGGTTGAAAGTCGAACATAAAACCTCTTAAATCTGTTTATTCAAATTTTAGAGTATTATTGTGAAAATTTCAGATTTTGCAATCATAATTAACCTATTTATCAGAAGGATAGTATCGAAATTGATTAAAAGTGTTAGCTGGTAAACCCCACTACCCGTTTCAACCTGAACCTATTTTGGCTTGTTACGCATCCCGCCTACCTATTTTATGATAGTTATGGGGGAACATAGCAGCAGAAGCAAGGGTGTGTTGGTCCGATAAACATTCAGTTTCAATCAGCAAGATCTTAAAGAGGGTTTGGAAGCACCTTTTTGAGATACGTACCTTGTGCGATGAACAAATTGGCTACAGAGAAAGCAAAACAGTGCTATGTGAAGTCTCTGACAAACGATAGTCCACAATGGAATAAATTTCTGGTCAAACAAAAAGTAATGTTGCCAATTGCCTGTAGCAGATCATCGAACATGGAAAACAAAGACCAGACTTTGTAACATGAGAATTGGTGTTACAATTACTCAGGATAAAACGGGAACTAGAATTATGACTATATAAGTTATAATAAATGTACAAAAAGATACAGAAAGAGGTGTTCGAGAGCATAGTTAGTTAACAAGTACCCGACAGTCATACATTGTGTAACTTATCATTGTAGCTGCATTTCTTGCTAACTGGAACTGAATGATACTTCCTTTTTAACAGCACAGTTATAACAAAAGATTTTTGCAGCTCTATGCGAGGGGACACTTTCCAGGAGCTGAGCTGACATATAAATGGACAATGCTTCTAAAACAGCTCTATGCGATTGCAACTCCACATCAATCATGCCCACCAAAGGTTTTTGCATTTGCTCCAAAGCACAGTGAACAATTAGCTCAAGCTTCACCACTAAGAAGGGTTAACCCTCATTAAGTTGAATCATTTGTGTCATTCACGAAAACTACCGAGTCATTCAGGAGGAACGTCTGACTGTTTAGTCTTCTTCCTCATCTTCATCCTCATCATCAAAATCATTAGTAGGGTACCCGTTAAGATCCACATCTATCCCATTAACCTTCCTCACAAATTGTCCTCTTACACGAGGTCGTCTCTCAGCTAACTTCTTCCTATTAACATACCGAATTTTCTTATCAAAGCATCGCTCTTTCCTCTTTTGCCTGAACTTGAGCAATGCTGCTTCTCTACGGCCAACTGTTTGACTTTTTTCATCATTCGATAATGTACTTCCATACGCAGGCCATGGGTGGGGCATCTGGCCTGGTTGTATGAAAAGATTAACTTGAGGGTAATAAGGGAATGGCGTCATCCCAGGCATGTGATGAGGAGGATAATGTGGAGGATACATTGGCGATGGTGATGATGATGATGGTGCTGACATCATAACCTGATTCATTGCTCCCTGAACGTAATAAGGATAAGTAGAATGTGGATTGTTATAGCCTGCGACATTAGGATGAGAGTTATTCCTCAACTCTTCCGTCTTTGAGGTCATTTGCTGAGAGCATTCTGCTGGTAAAGGGGGTGTGGAAGACTCGTCCAATGACACAGAATCAGGGAAACTGTTGTTCCCATGAAAGTCATCTGCGTGAGAAAGATTTGCCCTAGGTTGTGTGTTATAATGTCCTTGAGTCTCACAACATTGCCTAAGTTTTTGTGGAACAGTTTGACCAAAAAGGCTGATAGTTGGACCGTCCACATCACTACGTAAGCTTGGTTCTTCGTGAATTATTAAGAGCGGAGTTGTTTCAGCAACAGATACAGAAATCGTCGGTACCACCGATTTGACATATGTTAAAAATGCTGAAGACTGGCCTATCTTTAGTGTACTTTTCTTTGGCACAGACACATATTGCCCTGAAAACAAACGATATGTAAACCATGATCAGAACAACAAAGCATGCTGATAGCAAAAGTAATATGTAATGGGATGATCTGTTCACCTCGTTGATGGTCACTGGTTCCTGCTAGCCTGGATCCATTATTTGTTAAACTAACAAATTGTGTATTTGCAGGTGCTTGAGCCACACTAATCTGAGATAAAACAATCATGGATAGCAAGTCAAATCACCAAAGTGAACCTTAAAAACTAAAAAATAAATAAATAATCTTAGCACAAAATGAATTAGGTTCTCTATGATCCAAACATTCATGTCTCATTTTCAATATTATGCATCTTAAACAATTGGAAAAAAACAGCTGTGTAGACTACAGAATCTGCATGAAAATTATCACAGAAAAGCAAATTATTGACATAAGCTAACATTGAAGTTAATGAACCACTTCCTAGCCACTATTCACTTAGCTTTTTATTTTCTATGTGTTGCTATAGAAAACCTCTTTCTAGCCAATATCCTTATAACTTGACACTCTATATGTACATGAGTAACTAATAGTTTCGCAGATGATTTTCACCTCATTTTCCCGATGGATTGAAACAGAAATCTCGGGATTGACACTCTTCCGTGACCTTTCATCTGTATCATCTGAAAACATTGTACTGGTTGTGTTAACATCGCTATGGTCTGATGGTACCAGATCGAATTCACAGTTCACGAGCTGCTTTTCAGTCAAGCCAAGCTGTCAAAATTAAAATTTACAGAATAATAAGAAATAGAAACATGATCATGGCTAAGAGCAACGACTGGATTGTCGATTAGTGACTACTTAATGATTTAACATGTAAAGATGCAACAATTAATCATACAAGATGATAACAGGCAAAGCGAAAGATAAAACTCGTTAAAGAATGTGTAGTGGATAATGTATATTGTGACTGAAATTTTTACTTTGGAGTGTGTATAGTAAAGACCAGGAGCTGACTATTTTATACGCACTTGACAAAATTCAGAAAAAGTTATATTATCAACATAGTTGGGTGTTTTTTTCGTAGGAAGGACGGAGACGTATGGTTGATGTATGGAATTGAGCAAGTCAAGCCCTACATACCATTCGTCTTCTCCTCCACATGTGTGTCCACAAATTCAAGAGCTCATTTGTCCGCAAAGGCTTTACAAGATAATCAGCTGCCCCAAGCCTCAAACACTTGACAACAAGGGTAACTTCATCCTGTGCAGACATCACTAAGAAGATAACACATAGTAAGATAACGAGGTATGTTCTCAAGAAACATGAAAAAGGAAACTTAACATGATAAAAACAAATTCATCAACACATGCTTACTGATCACTGGAATGCGCTGCAACCCTTTTCTCATTATGTACTTCAACATCTTCAAGCCTTTGGCCATAGGAAGGTCCACTTCAGAAAGTATGAGGTCTATGTCAGGTCCCTCAGCATTCAGGGCATCAATCACTTGCCTTGGTGATTTCACTGAAATCACTGCAAAGCACACAAACCACATAATAAGGCCTTTTACCGCTCTAAAACAGCGGAGAGGAATTAACCAGTTAAAATTTGGAACGATTTGTCATTAATTCATAATTGCCTTGTTGATCTTTTTGTTTCGATTCATAATTTCATATTAATTACTACAACACTGCAAAACAATCATACGGTATGTATATTCTGTCCATATTACTTTTTTTTGTACTCAACTAAATGGATTATATTGCCGAAACTGTGGTGTTTATTTCACTAATTTCTGTCAGCACAGTGCTTTGAGAGAAAAACTGATCTTCAGATCCTAGATACACTTGGTTCATGTGGGAAGCTATTATTAAGTATTGGAGCCGGACCTTAATCATTTCATGGAAGTAACGGAGCCTAAAACTAAAAGAAAGGAAATCTTATTAACAAGCCATGAAGTATAAACATTAAACACAATTGATTAACCACTGATCCTATCGAACACTTGAAATGAGCTCCGATCATAGCATAACAAGTCAATCACCATCCACTTATCACAATAAAACTGATGAAAAACATAAATAACAACATAGTTAGCATACCTTGATAAGAACATTTACAAAGAAGCGTAAAAACCTCTCCGGAACCTCTCGAATCATTATCACATAGCAAAATCCTCACTTTACTCCTATCGATAAACCCGTCCCCTCCTCCACCTCTCCCTAACGAAATTCCACTCAGCTCCATCCCAATCAATCCAACCAAACACTCCCCAAATTCAACAACTACTATTACTTATCCCAAACACCACAAAATAACCTAAATTTCTACACAGAATAGATCTAAGAATATAATTTCAAACTCTGTTAACTCCAATAGCAACAGATCATCAAAATCAACTCAAACCCTAACCAGTGCGTGTTTTTTCACCTCAACTGTGCGTTCTTTCACCTCAAGTGTGTGCAAGAGAAGATCTTTTGATTATTTTTTGTTCAATCTTGTACTACAATAATACTACTACTTGGCAAAAAAAATGGTTTTTAATTCAGTGCTGGGGGTGTAATGAGCCGTTGGATTGGATTAATGAAGGGTGGTGGATGTAATGGGGTAAGGCGTATGTTAGCATGAGGTCTGACGTGGAAAAAAGTGCAAAAAGTGATATGTGGAGCGCGTGAGGATAGTTTGTATAGGGATAGAGAAGAGGCCACGTCATATGTAAAAAGATCTTTCCATGTAGGAAAAGATATGATTTCAAGGGACACGTGGGTGTAGGGGTGTCCAAAAAAACCGAAGAACCAAAAGAACCGAGGAACCGTACCGGTACCGACCGGGAACGGGACCGTATATTAGAACCATGGTACGGTTCTTGGTTCCTAAAATTTCAAAATTTCGGTTCTCGGGAAGGTTCGGGTCGGAACCGTCCGGTTCCGGTACTTTCCCGAAAGAACCGACTTTTATGAAAATATGTAATTTTATAGGGTTTGTTTGGGATATTGTGTACATGCAAGTATGCGGCCTTTTAAGAAAATAGAAAAACCTTACCTAAACCTAAAAACTCATAAACCTTAACCTTTAATCTATTGATTCCATTCAAAGATTCAAACATCATTCATCAATATGAAAGTAAGTTTTTTTTAAACTGGAATATCGAGTATGCGCATAGCCGCATATCCAATAATTTTGTGTTGCTCAGTAACAACTAGCAAGAAGTTGTAATTAACTATTGGTATTTTTTCATTAAACTTAATGATAAAAGTCGAGAAACAATTAACGATTATGGCGTCACTGCATGATATATCGTCACCATGTAAGTTATTGTAAGCTAGTCACCATGATTGATATATAATATTCTCAACGAGTTTGCAATTATTTTCATGGATAATGAGTTTGCTATTACCGGAGATATGTTTTTTTTGTTTTTTTGTAAGTCAAGTTGTGGAATACTATTAAGGTTGTCAACTTCTTTCGAAGTTCTACGAACCGAGTACCATAAATTCATATCCATCAAAATATATTTTTTTAACACTTTGGTACTCACGGGAATTACCGAAATTCCCGTACCGGAACCGAGTACCGTACCGGAACCGAACCGAAAAACTTGGGACGGTTCTTGGTTCCACTTTTTTCCTTATTTTCGGTTCTCGGTTCTTTCGGTTCGGTTCCGGTTCGTGACGGTTCTAGTACCATGGACACCCCTACGTGGGTGGGGTCTCACTGGGTTCAATTAATCAATTTAGGTTGCTTGTTTTTCATTTTCACCTAAAATTAAAAAATTTTGTAATAAAATGACAATACCAAGGATATCGGATTGAGCCATTGGATCAAGGGTAAACGAAATTGCATTTTTCGTGATAAAGTTTTCGGGCGGTGAAGTTTTAACTCAGATGTATGTGATTTCCGTCACTGTATACAAACTCTTTATAATATCACTTGTAAAAGGTGAACATGATAAGATTTGAACTTGATAACTCATGTTAGGACATCGTAACAACTTCTATTAGATCACCTTGATGGTGGTTAAATTGTATATGTGTGAGTTATCTCGAGCTTGGCTTGCTTTAAATTAAGACTCGAGCTTAACGTGAACAAGTTGTAGCTGAGTTTGAGCTTAACTCGGAGCTTGCTTATAAACAAACTTTAGCCTTTTAGCCTTCGATATTAGCTCGAACCTCACACATTAGGCTCATCAAGGTTTTTATAGTGTATACGACTAGTTTTGGCTAAAACTGAAAACATTTCAACTAGAACATACAACTAATTGCAAATTCCGGTTAGTAGACATGTGTATTAGCAAAAGGTGGTTCAAACCAAGGTTTTCAATATCGGTATCCTATCCAAGATCGTTTTTATTTTTGCAAGATCATGATCGTAAGATCGGAGCGCGATCTTAAGATCCTACTCTAATATTATTTGTTAATAGTTTTTGTAATATTATACAAATTTACAAATTATTATACATTAAAAACACAAAAAACTATGAATGTTTCATAAAAATGTTTTCCTAAACTATGATTATGAAATATTTAAAAAGATTAACATGTTTTTTTTTTTTTTTGAATTAAAAAAAAAAAAAAAAAAAAAAAAAAAAAAAAAAAAACCCTCATAAATTTGTAGTTTTTTAGTTTGTAATCCGAGAAAAGTTAGATCCTAAAATCGTATGGTCAAGATCGGGAGCCTATAAAATCTTAAGAGCAGGAGGTACGGTGGTGCCAAACTTGGTGCCAACGAGTTTGGCGCGACGCCAAGTTTGGCGCACCGTTACCTCTGTCGCGCCAAGAGGCCTCGCGCCAAAACTAACAGCCAACTTTTTTTTTTCTTTTTTTTTAAAAAAAAAAATAGCCGTTGGAATTTAAACCAAACGGCTAGTTTGGGGTTTTTTTGAATTTTTGACCTCTTTTTTACCACTTTTACCCACTTTCAAATCCTATATAAACCTTATCACTTATACCACTTCACACACACTTCAAATACATCTCAACTTCAATATTTTTTCAAGAAAATGAATCCCAACAACACCCCTTGGATCAATCGAATGCTTAACGATCCATCGAACCAAATGATCGGTTCGTCTTCGAATCCGAATCCGAACACCCAACAACACTACTTTCCTTCGTTTTCTCAACAAAACTCATGCGTCAATCCCGACGAATACGCTTTGTTTTCTCAATGGATCCAAAAGTCGGTGCGGATCAAGGTAATGAAACGTTTTGGTATAAAGTTTTGGAAGCTTACAACAAGGAAGCAAAAAAACAAAAGTTTGTAACTCGTACCAAGAACATGCTTACCGGAAAGTGGACTCCGATGAATCGTTGTGTCGGGAAGTTTAATTCGATTGTGAATGAAACGGCTGTTATGAGTGGAGAGAACGATATGGATTTCATGGAACGTTGCCACACTTTGTACAAACGATATCATGGCGATTTTAAACATTCGTCGGCTTGGAAGTTTTTGAAGGACAAGCATAAGTGGAAAAATCCGGACTCAACAAATGCAAGACGTAATCGTCTTCGGGTTACGGAAGAGGATCCCGAGCATTTTGGACCCGACGCATTGCCAAGGCCGGACGGGGTGTACCGGATCGCAAAGAGCCAACGTTCGTCTAACTCGACCGCAAGTTCCGGTTCAAACCCGGAAATGTTTTCACAAATGATGGAAAAACAATACGAGTTGGAGCGAAAAATGAAGCAAGATATTCTTGAGCGGGAGTCTCGAGCGAGGGTCGATTTAATCGAAACTCAAAGGATAGCCGAAGATATGCGGGTGCTATCTATGGACACAAGCACGCTCGATCCGATGAACGCGTCAATCGTGAGGGCCCAACAAGCACGGATCCGGGCAAAATATTCACAAGAATAATTATGTTATGTTTTTTTAAGTTTATTGTTTTTTTTATTTCTTGTAATGTTTTTTTTTATGAATAAAGTAATTTTAGGATATATTGTTTTTAAATTTTATAAAAAAATAAAAAATAAAAAAATTGAGTTTGGCACCAGAAATTATTCTGGTGCCAACGGATACCCCAGAAATGTGGTGCCAAGCAGTTTCTGGTGCCAAACTCAAAAACTGCTGACGTGGCAGTTTGGCACGAGCTTGGCACCACACTTTGGCACCACTGTACCCAGTGCTCTAAGCTTACAAAGATCATACGTAGGATTTGGATCATTTTTGATTTACAATATCGTAAAATCGTAAGATCTTAAGATCATGATCATGACAACTATGATTCAAACCTTTTTAGGTACATATTTGGGGTAGACATAGAAAGGGCCAGAAACGATACCAATCACTCTCCCCGGGTAATCCGTTTCCCGTTTTATTCATAGGGATTTTTTATTATTTATTTATTTATTTATTTTTAATGAGTTTTATACATAAGTATGGGCAAGAAATTCTGCTAGTAGACAATATATTTTTTTCTTTTTTTTTGGCATCAGTTACCTATCAATTGGGATTTGGGAACTAGATATTTTCTTTGTTTCCAAAAGAAAAACACACGTTAGTTATTAAACACATCATACATCGATTAGGTTGATGCAATTTTCCACCTTTTGGCATTTCGCCAGTGTTTTAATATAAAACTTTGATATTTTGAAAAAAAATATATAGTCACAATAACAACGTAACAACAAAACTGCTAATGAACAGAGCCTCAATGTTCGATAAAATAGTAAGATTTGTTTAGTAAAACAATTATGCAATGATATTTAAAGCTCTTTGATTAGCTAAAGATCACCAAGAACCATATATAATCACACCTAAATTAAGCTCAATCCCAGATCCAAGAAGCTACGGCTAACAAATAGTTTCATAAGTTTTCCCAAGGAAATCAAGAAGGGACCTTACGCTTTCCATTGATCTAAGATTCTAGCCCGTGTGACCTAACCCGATACTAGCAACAGCCGCCCAACCTAATCCATTACTCGAGAAGGACCCCATAACCTAACAAGACCAAACAAATGTATATACATTATCATATGTACACACCCCATGTTTTTTTTGGGTGAAAATGTGAATATATATTATGTAACTATCAACATTTACACTTCACAAAACAACTACACGAGACTCGCCTGGGCTCTCATCGAGACTAAGTCACTTCCCTCTTCATCGCTCCCCCCATTCAAATATTGGACATGCCCAGCAATTGAATCAAGTAGGAATCAAATAACAGAGCTACATTTCATCAACCATACATTCTGTCTAAGAAATCATGCACAATTCTCAAAACAAACAGCCTATATTCACCTGTATTCAGCAAATGCATTACTACCCAATGACTACATTTCCTCCTAATTCTACAATCTATATTGTTAAGTGCAGTCAACCATCCTCATACCATAACAATATAGAGCAGAACTAGAAGGCATCATCATGAGTAAATGCTCGATACCATCACTATTGAGGAGTTTAAAGTGAAGACTACATTTCCCATACAATAGGGTATTAACTTTAAACTGACTAGCAGCCTTTCCTCACAAGCCAAGCAAAGAATACGCACAGCGACAGGCATCATCATCCACTAGAAACTACACCAATATATATTTCCATCCAAACCTCCTTTGAGAGTGTAAGGCTAGGACCAAGAAGTCTCATCTTTCACGACTCTCTATTCCTAGCCACTTACACAGTCCAACCAGGTTCATACTTGCCACTTATACCAGAAACATACTTCATGATAACTGTCCACTATGATGCATTGGTTAGTCCTCTAAATTAAAGTTACCCTCACAAGGCCTACTCCAACTTATCAGATTTACCCATGTTTTTCGGTACACACATGTATAATTTTGAATTATCTTCATTTGGTATGAGCCAATGTACTTGGCATATTCACTAATTCAAACCCAAATTAATAAGACTACAAAGAATATAGCAACATTCTGGATTCATTAATTAAAACACCTAAAATTAGTTGCTTATTTTCTACATTAACAACGAAAGAAATAACCCTGTTCATCTTTACAAGCATTAAAAAGATGATTTTCTAAAAGTCAGTTAATAGTGTGAGGTTATACACTAAAACCCTTCAGTTAGATTCAACAATCAGTTTCTTTGCCACTAATCGAATTCCAGCATTCTGTTGATAGTCGTATGGCTCTAAAGAGAAGTAAGCATCCACCAAGGAACCTGGACGAATCAACACTTCTAGTTCTGACACATCATACCTATTGAAGACAACCTGTTGTACAGATGATGATGAGCCTGATGATGAAGGTGACGATGATGACGATTTCTGGTATATCTCTGTGTTCCATCTAGTACTGTCGCCTTCTGTTATGGAGGGTAATCTGAAGAAATAAAATGAAAGTAATTAGCATTTGTGATATTACAAACTGCATCATTAGGTGTGTTTGGATGTTTGGATTTAAAGTAATCATGTGATGTAGAAAAGATAACAAGTTGCAATAAATTGAGTAAGAAAAGACTGTTTTGGATCTACTACTGTCGTTTCAAGTTGTAACAATCAGAAATTGTGTTGTTTGTGTATTTGACAAAAGGTGCAATCTGTGAAAAAATATAAGAAGCCTCTTGTGAAATAAGGTTCGAAAGCAGATATGTAACTTTATTATATCCTTTGATAATAAACTAAGTTGAAGTCCGTATAAAACTGCTTATTTGGCCTCTTAATTATCAGAAGCAAAATTTGCATGTCCAAAAATAATTATCGCAATTTGAAGATGCAATAATCAAGTCACTTTTATATTGTAAATCTAAACACACGTTCTTTCTTCCTATCATATGTGTGTGTGTATGTGCAACTTAAACAAAAATACTTACTGCAATCTGATGGTAGGCAAGTTGTAAAACCCGGGCTTTCTGTTCACAATGGGTCTCCACTCAGAGTTGCTATCAGAATCCACAAACCTTTTAGCAATGTCATCACAAGCATCAAGAATGCCACAAAGATTTGGAGACACATCAACCACAAAATTTAACCGTGGCCTTCCAGCATGATCGACAAATCTTGTACTTAATCCAAACCGAACTTTTAGACCACTACAGTGGATCTGCAACGGGGTGTTATTATGAAGTATCTGTATCTTTTGGGGTCCACGGAAAAAGGGAACGCTAGATACAGTGACAGAAGTTATGGACACTTGATCCAGTTCAAGAAATTCAGTACTTCCTATGACGGCTCTAGATGGAGTGTCTGTAGATGATTCTTCATCCATGGGTTCATTTGATTGGAGGGGTTCGTTTTCAATTTTTTCTATAAGTGGGCCAAGGTCAAAAGGGTCGCGTTGGGCACTACCTGGTTGAGCTTGATCTCGAACTTGTTCACCAATACCAGAAGCCACAAGTGAAAATATTGGATGAGTTGGTGGAGAGTTGTGATTCTCAATATTTCTACTAGATGAGGGTGGGCTAGTGCTCGGGGCGGTTCCTTCTAGAACAGCTCTTGCATTACTGCGGTTTCTGGTGGTGGCATTTGGAGAAATCCAACTGTTTTCGGTAAATATATCAGGAAGGCTTGATTCCTGCAAGAGGGGTAAATCAGTGATTTTACAAGTGAACTAACGACAATTTGTAGACCAAATGATACTTGGTATTTATGTTTCCTTCCGTATACATTTTTTTATCAAATAAGTTGTCAAAGAGAAAATATTTCAAAACAGATTTTCTGGATTCCATAATTCGAAAAAGTATATGCAAATAATCAAACATGAAAATTCCTCAATGATAGCTGAAAAGGTGAAAAAGTACCAAGAAAAGAACAGTTGCGCAATACTTGAGAACTTCAAAATTCATTCGAACATCGTCTAAACTCCTGAAAATAATTGTTGAATAAAAAGTCAAAATGACAACGCTAATCTTTCTATATATCATGTAGCCCAAATAAATATAACATGTTTAGTTCCATACACACAAATATGCAATTATGAAACCATCTTTTACATCCAAAATGAATAAGAACAAACAAGCACCGATTCATATGAATGCGACAAAAACACCGATTCACATGAATGTGACGTTAAACCAGAGTAAAGTAACAAGTATGAGATAAATACAGGAATGCGACAAAAACATAGGGGCAAAGATGGTGTATACAAATAATTGATAGAATTTATATTTACGGAAGGAAATGCACACAAGAACCCACACTTACCGGTGTGATTGCTTTCCGAGCCCAAAGTAAGCTGCCAGACTCGCCATCTGAATAACAAGAAGACTTTTATTAGCATAGCAATGGGCAAATGGTAAAAGATAATTGAATTTTAGCAAAGTTCAAGACATTTTTTTAAACACAATTTATACCTTCATATCACCAGCTCTCCTCCCAAACCGCTGAGTCAACAAAGCCAATGAATCAATAGTCCCTTTCGGCTCCGGTGGTGCCCGATTAATCTGCGAAAATGCCTCCCTTAACCTCACACAATCAAACCTTAGTATGTTATGTCCAGCCCATATCCTCCCTATAAAATAAAACACACAATTCAATCCAATCACTAACAACACAATAATAATATCCTCCCTATAAAAACAGAACCAAAAGTTTACCATGTAACAAGTCATAAACCTTATCCGCAACATCCGAAAACGACGGAGCAGATATAACAGCATCCGCGGTTATACCGTTAGCTCTAACCGACAAACTCGAAATGAGGGACATATCATGTGGTTTAACCAGCGTTTCGTAGCTTTCGAGCTCGATAAGTTTTTTAGGACAAACTAAAATTGACCCGAATTCCAGGATTGCGAACCCTTGTCCGGGTCGGGTTGGGACTGTTGTTTCGAGGTCGAAGAAGGCTATTTCGGATCTGTCTGTGGGTGATACCATTTTGAGAAGGAATTTGGCGCGAAATTAAGGTGTGTGTGTGTTTTTGTTTGTGATGATTTGAGTTTTGTTTGTTTTATAGATAGGAGTGGGTTGGGGTGGGGTGGGGGTTTTGGTTAGCTTTGGAGAGAAGTTATGTGAAGAAGAAACGTGTGGTGTTACTTTTATACCCTTTTGGAAGAAAATGGTGTTCTATTCATTTTTGTCTTACTTATTAATTTTGACTTTATTCATTTGTTTTCATTTGGTCGACAATGCATATCAGGGTGCTAATGAGTCTTAAAAATGAAATGTATTTGTGTGTGAGATATTCAAGGAAGTTTCTTAGTCAATTTGATGATTATACAAAATGTAATTTGTGTTCAATCTTAGACAATTTTACCTTGGAAGTTTTTTATTGGTGAATAAAAGTATTTGACAAAACTAGTTAAAACTGAGAATAAGTTAAGGGTGGTGGCAATGGACACGGCATGAAGGGCGGTATGCTCCATGCCGAATTGGAACACCGCCGCCACTAGCTCGGTATGGACGAGGCATGAGTGACTTCATCTTATCCCGCTGAAGCAGGGAACCTTGGAATAGAAATAGAGCCGTTGAACATAAAAAATAAAAATAAAATTATGTGAGTCATGGAATCATGGTTGCCACTAAAAAAATATGATGAGGCATGTGATGAGATGGCAGAATATTATTAGTGGATGGTGAGCCAAGAGAGAGACATCGAATCATGACTGCCACCACCCTAACTTAACCATTATTTAACTTTTAGAGCTTTTGTGGAAGATTATATTTTCAGTAGCTTTCATAATCTTCGTCAAAGAAGCAACACTTATTTTTTAAGTAGTTTATATGATTTATTTATTATTATTATTATTATTTTTTTATTATTTTTTTCATATAAATTTGTGCACCAAACGTGACCTAAGAGTAAGATTGTCAAAAACAAAAGATTTGTTGTAAGAACTTTTGGTTGTGTACAAATTATTGTTTTAGAAGAGAAAATATCAGGAATACTACGAATTTCATAAGAATTTTGTTACTTTATTGTATACTCTCTAGATAGTCTCATACGATAGTCTCATTCAAAAGGATAAATTACTAAAAAGGTCATATTTACATTATACTCATGCTTTCGTAAAAACTTAAAAAGAATAAGTCATGAGGGTGTCGCACCTCAAAAGTGCTAGAGGTGCACCCAACTAATCACATGATAACTCAAACGAAAACCAATATACATAATACTAAATTAAATTCTCAACAAACTTGGAACAAAAACCAAAAACCATGATAGCACATGTAGCGCCTAAAGGGCAGGGACGGAGCTTGAACCAATTTGTTAGGAGGGCCGAAATAGCAAATTTCAACTTGAAGGGGGCCAAATTGTAAAATCAAAAACTTTAACACTATGTCACTAAAAAAATTATAGAGAGGGCATAAATATTTGGAGGGGCCAGGGCTCACCCCTGCCCTTATAATGCTCCGTCCATGCTAAGGGGTGCTACACATTATTTGAGAAAAATAATAGAGTTACAAGTGTCAACTTTTTATTTATTAACCTACATCGCACTTGTGGCGTGCGATGAAGGTAAGACTATTTTTGATGTTTTTTCAAAATCCGTCTTTAATGTAAAGAAAATGGTTAAATATGACCATTTTCGTAATTTTCCACTTAATGTTGTAAGTTGCAGATAGAATATCTGGCTTAGAGAACATTGTCTAAACTATGAAGAGCATTTGGCTGGCAGATAACTAATGCATATTTTTATGTAATAAGCATTCGGGTTACAAGTTATGGGTTAAAAAATAATTACGAGAATAGATATAAAAAAGAAGAAGAAATCCAACTGGGGGAGGAAGTCCTCAAGGTTACCTAAAAATTAAGTAAACATGTTCAACAAAAGCAATATACAAAGATACTTTATCTCATCTGCTGGGTCTCCAAAGAATCAAGTCTTCACATAAACCATAACCACAAGCAAACATCAGCTTTGATGTCTTTCTTGTTTTTTGCAATTTAGCTACCTAGCGGATTATAAACATAACTTTCTTGTGCACCTAACAATAGGCGATATTCACATACGCCAACATGAATGGGTATTCACATGGAACACAAACATATAGTTTTCATTGTGCACCCACCAATAGTCTATGTTCACAAACAACAACGAAGATCGGACATTCTCATGGTGAGACTAGCTAGAAGGAAAATCCATGTACATAACTCTGAAGTTAAAAAATGTTTACAGACTTTAAAACTCATATATAACCCTTATAGGACTATAGTTTGGAACACATCAATTCCAATCATTGACAGATAAGGAACTTGATGGATATCATTATGACTACATGGATCTTGACGGGCATTTGTTAAGTCGCCCAAAAATAATTATTGTATGTCTTTTACAACCTATCGAGTACCATTAGGATGAGCTGCGTCGTAAACATCAGGCTTGTATCCAGTTAAGCTTGCTTCAACCGTGACTAAATGAAGCATCTCATATATCAAAGATGCATGCATATGAGTCCTATCATCAGCTAAGAATTCATGAACCGACCCACCTATTTGCGCCCAACTTCTTCCGGGAGGCTTTTTCAGTGCCAACTGAACCATCTTTTCCCTCACATTCGCAACATCTTTCCACCTCTTAGCACTTGCATAAACATTTGATAATAGGACTAGATAAGAAGCAGCTTTGTCATCTTCAAGATTAAAGTTAGCTAGCTTTTGAGCAATTTGAAAAGCAAGTTCTACATTCTTGTAAGTTCTACAACCACCAAGTAATGCGCCCCAAATTGCATCATTTGGTGCCATGGGCATATCTTCAACGAGCTTGAGTGCTTCATCGAATAGTCCAGCTCGACTTAGGAGATCAACCATGCTACCATAATGCTCAATTTCTGGCTCAATTCCCCAAATACTTATCATTTTTTTGAATATATGGCGGCCTTGTTCAACAAAACCAGAATGACTGCAAGCATCTAACACAACTAACATTGTTATGGCGTCGGGCTTTGAAAGATTATCTTTTGTGCTTTCCATCAACCGGAAGACACTTAGAGCGTCTTCACCACGACCTTGTTTTCCAAAACCAGAGATCATGGTCGTCCATGACACTGTACTTCTAACCGGCATACGCTTAAATAATTCATATGCATCATCAACAACACCACAACCAGCATACATGTGTAAAAGTGCATTATTCAAACGAACAGTACGTTTTTTATTATTAATATCCCAACTCCTGTCAATATACGAGTGAATCCATTTCCCCATTTTCAAATCACCGATCTCTGCACAAGCAGATAAACCAGCTAGTAAAGTAACTTGATCTAACTTTACGCAAGCATCTAACATCTCACGCAACAAAAACAACGCTTCCTTACACTCACCATTACGCACACACCCAGAAACCAACGTCGTCCACGACACAACATTCCTCTCGGGCATCTCCTCAAAAACTCTCCGCGCCCCATCAATATCCCAACACTTAACATACCCAGCCAACAACGTATTCCACGTCACCAAACTCCTCTCACCCATCTCCCCAAACACTCTCCGCGCATCCCCAACCCCACCACAACTCGCGTAAAAATTCACTAAACTCGTCCGCACAAACAAATTCCCACCAAACCCACATACCAAAACCCTCCCATGATACTTCTCACCCAATCCCTTCACCTCCCCACGCGCACAAGCACTAATCACATACGAGTAACTATACTCATCCGCCACTCCACCTCTCTCAAGCATTTCATCAAACACGTTAACCGCATCACTCGGCGTATCAGTACCCGCATACCCTCTTATGATTTGGTTCCAGGAAGTGGTACTTGGGTTTAAGATTTGGTTAAATGTTTTGTGGGCTTGTTTTAAGTGATTTGAAGCTATGTAGGATTGAAGTAGTTTGACAATGATGTAGTTTTTTTGGGTTAAGTTGTTTATGATTATTTGGGTGTGGATTTGTGTTGTTTTTGTGAGGGTGTTTGGATTTGTGTTTGTGAAGAGATTGAATATGAATTGTTGTAGGGATCTGAGTGTTATTGTTTTTTGGTGTTTTGGTTTTATGGCGGGAATTGCTTCTTGAACCAACATACAGGATTTATGTTCTGCTGTTACATATTCAAGGTCATGCACTCATGCATACTTTTATATTGTTTCTAAGAAAAAAGTTTTAATCTAACTCAATTTTATTTTTACTGGTTAACCATAAAACTCAATTTTACCACTGCGATAAAATTGATCCACCTTATCAACGACTTGGCCGGTTATACGAAAAAATGGCCAATTTGAACCGACCGATCCAACCAGTTAAACCGATACTAAACGCCATGTGATTTTAGTTTAACACTTGTATTCTCATTGAATTGTACGTATTTTGTATTGTAATATATGTTTTATAAACTTATTGTGTGATGAGGAAAGTTAACAATAAATATCTAAAGATCAAAGTACATCATCTCAGCCATTGATCTATCATTCATCATACGGTCCTGATTAAACATCTACATTCAATTAAAGTTAACACAAGGACAATTTTGTAATTTTATAATTCCCACTCAATCCTAGATAATCATTTACAAACACTCTCTTTTTCATTAAATGTAAATTTACCGTTTACAATATATGTTGTTTTTAAAAATAAAAAAAAAATGAAAAATGGGTTTTTTTTTATTAAATGAGCTATAATGACAATTTTTCCCTTTCTTTGTTACTCCGTATTTTTTGGTTTGATCTCTACCGTTGGATGAAAACAAAATGAAATGTTAGGATGTGCTTAGTTGTACTTTTGATTTTCTTTGTTTGTCATGGATCTCACTCATTGTGTGATTGATATTGAACTTTTCATATTTGACGTATATTTGGTATTAAGAACTACTCCGTATTGTTTTTCTTTAACGAAAAACCAAATTGATCTGACGATTGAACCAATTGGAACAGTGGACTCGGTTAACTGATGACTCGAGCGGGTTGATTATTATTAGTATAATTTGGTTTTCTTTGATTAAAAAACAAAAAAAGCTATAATTTTGACTTTTATTTATATGATAAATTTCCTTTCAAATAAGTTTGACCCAAACACTTCACTTGTGCCTGATACTCAAGATCCTACAATTTGCAGCATTGCATCAGATGAATCTTGTTCATGGAAGAAACCATCTCATTACTTCCAAAATGATCAACATTTCCACCATCAAATCACACACCAAAAAACTTCAAATTATCCACAAAACATTTTCATCATCATCTTCATCACACCAATTAAACACAGCACTCAAAATCCTAAACTCAAAAACAGCTACAGAAGCCCTTAACCTCCACCAGACTTCAACCTCAAACACATCCTTAAACCCCACCAAAACCTTAATCCTACATTCAGCCGCAATCCACTTCTTAACCAACCAAAGACTTTACTTGAAGGCAACGTGTTTGATAAAATGCCTCATAGAATCTTTGTCAAAAACTTGCAAACCAAATAGGATTTCCTCGTTACTATACAATTCCATAAACAACCCGGAATTCGTTAAGCCCGAAACAAAAGTTTTCGGGGTTTTGGTTATTGCGTTGTGTGAGTTCGGGTTTTTGGACGATGCGTATTGGGTGGTTAAAAAGAGTGGAAATTTGCCTGCTTTGCATGTTTGTAATAGGGTTTTAGATGGGTTTTTGAAGATGGGTAATGTGGAGAAAATGTGGGAGGTTTATGGGTATTTTACGGAATGTGGGATGGTGGCTGGGGTTGTGACGTATGGAATTTTGGTTGACGCGTGTTGTCGTGGAGGGGATGTGGAGAAAGGGTTGAAAGTGTTTGGTGAAATGGTGGAGAGGGGTTTGAGGCCGAGTGTTGTGGTTTATACGAGTTTGATATGTGGGTTTTGTGGTGAAGGGAGGATGTTGGAAGCGGAGAGTGTGTTCGGGGAAATGAGGAAAGTTGGGGTGAGTCCGAATTTGTATACTTATAATGCGTTATTGGATGGGTATTGTAAGATGGCGAATGTTGGTAAAGCTCTTGATTTTTATAGAGAGATGTTGGACGTTGGTTTGATCCCGAATTTTGTCACCTTTGGTATTTTGATAGACTTGTTTCGTAAAGTGGGTGGTACGATAGCTGCACAAAGTTGTTTTGCTCAGATGTTGAAATTTGGTGAGGTTCCGAATTCGTATGTGTATAATAGTTTAATTGATGGGTACTGTAAAGAAGGCAATCTTCCTGCAGCGTGTGATTTGTTATCAGAGATGGAAACTTTTGGTATTGCTAACGATGTTTTCACTTACTGTATACTTATAAATGGTCACTGTAATATGGGTAGATTGGAAGATGCATACAGTTTATTAAAAGAAATGAAAAGAAAGGGTGTAGTTGCAAACTCAGCAGTGTATAATGCATTAATCAACGGATATGTCAAAAATGGAAATATGGTGAAAGCTTTGGAGGTGTGTGGTGAAATGGTGGGTGATGGTGTCGAGCTTAATATCATCACATATTCAACTTTGATTGATGGCTATTGTAAAGCAAAGAATATGGAAGGTGCAATGGGTTTATACACAGAAATGGTGATCAAAGGTCTTGTACCCGATGTTGTTACTTATACAGCTTTAGTTGATGGCCATTTTAAAGATTGTAACACGAAAGTAGCCTTGCGGCTTTATAATGAGATGATTGAAGGGGGGTTGAGTCCTAATGTATTCACTTTAAGTTGTGTAATTGATGGATTATGCAAAGATAGTTTGACTAATGATGCAATCAAGATTTTCTTGGATAGTGAGCAGTATTGTTCACCAAATATTGTTCTTTACACGTCATTAATATATGGACTTTGTAATGATGGGCAGATTTTTAAAGCGAGCAAGTTTTTTTCTGATATGAGAAGTATCGGTTTGAAAGCAGATGTGGAGCTTTATGCGGTTGTTACACAATGGCATTTTAAGGCGAAGCATATGCTTGATGTGTTGATGTTACATGCAGACATGCTTAAGTTGGGTTTGATCCCAAATGAAGTCATTTATGGTGTGTTCGCCAGGGGATATCGAGAAATTGGAGATTATAAATCAGCATTTAGGTGTTCTGATGATCTTTTACATTCAGGTCTTGAGGTTTTAGGAACTCAGTAAGAATCTTCTGTTAAGTACGAAGCGTTATAGCTGTGCTTGCCGCCATATCAATGTAGAAGTAGTTGCAATCAGTGTTGTATAATTTGTTTTTGTACAATTAAGGAACAAATGGGTTTTTTTTATTACGGGTTTAAAGTTTTGACATAGGATGATCCTGCAATTAGCCAGGGTGTACTCACAGAATATGCTTTTAAACAAGAAATAAAGAGTGGGACAGGAATAATTGCACAATGCATGAGGTTTCGAAGTTCCAGTCTTTGATCCACAATCTCACACCAAAGTTGACCACTAGCACCCTCACAGGATTTGGGGGTGTTTGGCAACCAAAATGGTTTTGACTACCACCCACAGACTCAGGGCATCCAAAGAAATGGGTCCATCGCTCCATGTGTGAGTAGTCTCCGCCTGAAATTGATCCTTTATTCCTGGGTCAATCACACCACTATACTATTCGCCTATGAGGATCTGTCCCTAGCTTATAAATGCTACAAGAGAATCTGAAGATAGGCAAGTCTGTGATATACATTGTGGGTGTTCACTTGGTATAGTTTAATTCTTTGTTAAAGAGCTGGTTACATAGCTGTTCTTCAATAATGAATTTTCTTGTGGATATGTCTTCCTATTGAACTAAGAAGCTTACAAAAGCTAATGTCCACATTGAAGGTAAGTGTCATTGTGTGGAGGCAGGGTAAACTTTATACAACTCATTGATCAGCTTATGATGTGATGATGTCCAGCTTCCTCCCCTGTGCAGCTTTATGTTATTATTTTTTGAGATGCACTAATTATTATCATATATACTATTAGGCAAGACAAAGGTTCTTCACATGCCATGTGTCAAAACATTAAGTGCTAACTTTCGTAAGTTGGCAAAAATAGCCCCTGAGGTTTAAGTGTCGTCGCAAAGTAAGTCCTTTTGCATTAATTGCTATCTATAGCAATTTGGCAAAAATAGTCCCTAAGGTTTAAGTGTCGTTGCAAAGTAAGTCCTGTAGAATTAATAACTATCTATAGCAATTTGGCAAAAGTCGTCCCTAAGGTTTAAGTGTCGTTACAAAGTAAGTCCTTTGTAGCCACGAAAATAGACAAACAAATTTTCCGGTCATTCATCAGTTCCAAATTCACGTCTACAAAAGTAATCCCGCTGCATCGCGCGGGTTTCTACACTCGTATATACTAAAAGGCAGGACCAAAAGTCTTGCAAAAGCACGCATTTATTGCAAACTTTCCCAACTTGGCAAAAACAGTCCCTGAGGTTCAAGTGACGCTGCAAAATAAGTCCTGCATCATTAATTGCCATCTATAGCAATCTGGCAAAAATAGTCCCTAAGGTTTAAGCGATGTTGCAAGGTAAGTCCTAACCAAACATTAAATGCAAAGTTTCACAACTTGGCAAAAACAGTCCCTGAGGTTTAAGTGTCGTTGCAAAGTAAGCCCTGTAGCATTAATTGCTATCTATAGCAATTTGGCAAAAATAGTCCCTAAGGTTTAAGTGTCGTTACAAAGTAAGTCCTTTGAAGCCAATCCCGCTGCATCGCGCGGGTTTCTACACTCGTTGATAGCTATTCATAAAGATTTATGGGAGTGAAGATGAGTTTTATATCTTATTTCATTGTATTTTGATGCCATGTGAAAGGGGGTTCTTTAACTCTTTTCGTTGTATTTTAATGTCATGTTAAATAGTGAATTTCAATGATCACATCCGGAGTAACAAACGAGTTAAATTTGTGCTTCAGGCACATCTGGATAACAGTTGATAGCTGAGTTGTGTTTTATCTTTTTTTAGTGGTATTACAAATGAAAGAGGCCGGTGTCCCAATCACCTTCCTTTACTGAATCATTGTTTGAAAATGAGATTCCGGTCCGTCGTATTTCCAGATAAGTTTTAGCAAAGCATGATAAAGAGAAGCTGTAACTTATACACTATATCTCATTAAGTTAATCGCTGTGACTAGTAACATTAACAAGAACCACCACAAAGTTGGTCATATTTCCATCTTTAAATATAAAATGCTTAAGAGAACCCGTAAGTTTTAAAATAATTAAACATTTACAAAAAACTGCGCACTCTTATATTGAATTGAGAGAAACCATATAGTTAGAGCTTCAAACTCTCCAAAAGTTAATTTAGTAAATGAGACAATGCACAACTCGGGCACACATGAAACAAGTTGTAATACCACAAAAAATTCTAAGAGGACAAAACATTTTTTAGTTGGGTAATAATATTTTTTGCAGATTAGCATGCAACTGATGCAAATTCAACTGTTGACTGAAGAAGGACAAATACAGTCATAAACTGCCACCATTTCCTCATTTTGATTGAAGAAGGACAAATACATCACGATTCAAGTGGAACACTTTTCAAACTTCTCTATACGCCACTCGTGGTGGCTGAAAAAAAGATTAAAAAAAATGTAAAGTTGGAAAACAGTAGCTTTTCACAGTCATTGTGAAACATGCTTTCACATATATACCTTATCTTGCTCCCCTTTCCAGTATTTGATGTAGAATCCTGCATATTGTCTGCAAATGCGAGCAAATCATTCTAGACAGTGTCAAATTGGACTTGCTAGTCCAACTGGAATTCTTTTGAGGCTGAGATTCGTCAATAACTTGTAATTTACTCGATTACCTTGTTATAGATCCCCGCATAACTTGATCATTCATAGATGCAACCATGCTTCTTTTCTTTTCTTTTTTTTCCCCTGGCATGCATATTCAAATACTACATCAAAACAAATAGATTAAGATATCCATTAATGATAAAAGGAAATGTCTAACCTTGAGATGGTGGGTGCTGGAATTACATTCTACTTGAATAAATCCAACTCAGGTCGAAAATTTATATGCATGAAGGATATTTCTACTAATCTTCATAGTATCCTCCTACACACAACAATATTATATATATTTTTTCCACTCATTCTCTCTTTGCATCCAAATCGCCAGTTCTGACACTTGTCAGGATCTTGTGAGTAGGATGATTTATCATTTTCCTTTACTAAAAGATTTAAAGATGCTACACATAAACTTTGCCATTCATTGGTTAGATGTTAATGCTAAAAGGACACCTTTTCATCGACTCTGTATGGTTTTCTCGGTACCTTGAAATTCCCATTGCCCCAAAACATCTAGAGGAAATAAACTTAATTTGCCTATATACTCCATATAGGACTATAGCACACACAGAATGAGTACCACATTGTGCAACTACCTTCGCCACCTTCCAACCAAAGATGCATGGCGATCATTATGAACAATTCACAGAGTTATATACTAAAGCCTTTCGGTGCTCAGTCAATCTTTCAACGATTCTCTTTAAAGTTTTGAAAGATGCTTTATAAGTTCAGAGAATCTAACATACTTAAAAAGTCGGAAAAAGGTCATTTCATAGTATCATGATCAAAGTGGTCTTATTCTTTGTGTTCTGCTAGGAAACATCCCTCCTTGTATCATTCCAGATTCAAAAACAACCAATACGTTCTTTGGACACAAATCAATCCTTCAACAATCAATTTGCAATTCGTATTTCAAGCTCAAAACTCAACTCGACTATCTATGTTTGGATGGTAATCAAGGATGAAGTATGTATTCATGTATCCAAGTATCAAGTCTTCCATAATAGGACTAAATAAATTGAAGATGCTTGCCATATGATTAGAAATCATGTTGTGAAACACTGTCAAACCTTCCATTAATCTGGCATGTTGGACATGATTAACATCTCTATCACTCTATGCTCAAAATTTAAGAGGATATTGTTGATGTGTAGAATTAGGATTATTAAGAAAAACATAAAAAAGGTAATTAGAATTTAGATACATGTCAATACTTTTGCAACCATTACAAAAGATTTTTATAGGGAAAAATACATATGAGCTGCAAGAAATTGCTACTTTTTCCTCATTCCTTAATATGTTCATGCTGATAGAAACCAAAGAAGCAATGAACATATATATCAAGATTCAATATAAAAAATTTCCAACACTAATCATGTTTGCTAAACAAGTAATGGACATAAAAGAATAGAAAAATGAACTTTTTACACTTTATGCTACAACGTGTTACATAGATACCCTGCCTTGCTTCTAATAAACTATGTCCATCTCCCATGTAAGTATTTGCTATAAAATCCAGCCGTTTGGCTGCAAACACAAGGATTTTAACCATAAGAACAAGTTGCAAAATGGGTAAAGAACACTTCGGAGATTTATCTACAAGTATCTTATACGTAGAAATTTATGAACACAAAACTCATTGTCAAGTTCCATATTCATTTCATCTTGCAAATGTGTGTGTTCTGAAGATATAAAGGCGATTTGCATCAAGTGTTTTCAAATTTGCAGGATGACTAAAAACCAGTGTATTGGTTAGAAAACTGAAAAGCCCATCTTTTGGAAGTTGCAACTTGATGCATCTGAAAAATTTTTAGACGGAGATGAACTTTTAGACGAAATCCATAATTTGGGTACAACCATATGGACAACAACTTTTAATTTACTCAACTTATTATAGACCCTGGCATCCATGTGACCATTTATAATGCAGCTATCTTTATCCTTAACTTGGATCTCAAAAGCGGAGGATATTCAAATACTTAATCAAACTAAATGGATTAAAATAATAAATGAAATCTGTTGCCTTACATTGAGATTATCAGCATTGGAATCACATCCTACTTGGACAAATCCAACTGAGGTGGAAAAAATTATGCGTGTCGCCATGAACAGCCAACGATCTAGCGCTCCGGTCTAGTGCTGGTTTTAATACCTTTTATTGCTGAAAAAGATAGGGATAATTACACGGAAATGTATTTAACTTGTCACTTTTTGTACTTATGTGTATTCTACTATTTTTTTTGTAGTTCCATGTACTCAACTTTTGAATTCACTTAGTTCTGTGTACCAGGGTGATCAGTTGTATGTATTATTAAACTTTTTTTTTTTGTAGTTCTATGTACGCAAACGCAACTTTTGGGTATATTGGTCTCAATTGGTGACTTTGCAAAGTTGAGTACATGAAACTACATGAATTTAAAAGTTGAGTATATGGAACTACAAAAAAAATAGTAGGATACACAGAACTACAAAAAGTAACAAGTTAGATACATTTTCGTGTAATTATCCCAAAAAGATATCCAATCCATAGAAAAATTGGTGATACAAGTTTGAGAATTTTCACTCAAGTTTTGAGTTATGGGTGTAGAGGTGGCAAAATGGGTCAAAATAGGCTTAAGTTGAACCAGGTAGAAACAGGCTAATTAGGGTTGGGTTGACCTGCTGGCTGCTAATACTTTTTGTCCACTTTTTTCTAAATAATTAAGCTGTTAAGTATGATTGCAAAATAACCTTTTTACAATTATAATCTAAATCTTTGAATAAAATGATTTAGAAGTTTGCATGCATTAAAAATCAACTTTGGGTGACTTTCAACCCATTTGACCCATCCCTTTTAGCTACCCTTTCTGGTTTGACCCATTTGAGATCAAACACAACCTAAAACAAAATGGGCCAAAATTACCACCTTTATGAGTGAAGAGCGGAATCCTTACCTTGGGCGTAATCTTTAGCTCCAAAGACAGCAGAACCAGCAACCACCGCATTAGCCCCTGCCTCGATAACCTGCCAGCATATATGCAGACAAGTAAACACTTAGCCTGAGTTCCAATTAAATTATGTACAGTGTTCGTGATATATCTCTCAAATAGGCTTAAAACATTTAAAATGGCTATACCTTGTATGCATTATTAGGCCCGACTCCACCATCTACCTCTATCCATGGGTTCACACCCTGTGAAAAGGAATATTTTATCATTATCTCTGTAAGTTGATGCTAACGTTCATGCCAGTGGTGGATTGGACCAAAATCCCTCTATATTCATTGTGTTTCAGGTGCATGAATCAAATGAAAGGTTTTGAACATAAAATGAGAATGGATACCTTCTCGACACACATCCTTCTCAAGTCTGATATCTTTTTCACTTGGCTCTCAATAAAACTTTGTCCACCAAATCCAGGATTTACAGACATTATCAAGACCAGATCAACGACTGTCGAGCCGTAAAAATACAGCATAACTCAATAATCCAAATTCAAATCAATAACATAGTTAAATTACTCTATCTACAAATACATAATGCAAGGATAAGTTTTGACATTGCTTTACACACCATGGGACTTGGATAAGAGATTGAACTAATCAAACATTGAAGACTAATGCAGCATTACTTTTTGAAACATAACTTAAACGGACTAAATAGAGTAGAAACAAATTTACCATCGAGGACATATTCTATTGCTGTTAATGGTGTGCCAGGGTTCAGGACTACTCCAGCTTTCGCTCCAAGACTTTTAATCTGAATGAAAAGGGATACTAAAGATTGGTACAGAGCCGGAAAAGAAAAAAAAGCACTGAGAATAAGTGACCAATTCACAGAAGTATTTCCAAGCAACTTACTTGATTTAAAGTACGGTGTAAATGGATGGTGGACGATAGTTCACAATGGACACTGACTATGTCAGCTCCAGCTTTTATAAAATCGGGCACTCGTTGTTCAGGTTCTACAATCATCTGCCATATTTTACAATCCTCATTACCACATATTTCCTTTGAATATAATATAAGAAAAACATTATTTGCAAAGGGTTACCAAGTGCACGTCCAACGGGAGATCTGTCACTGGGCGCAATGCTTCCACAACAAGAGGTCCAACTGTTATGTTTGGAACAAATCGACCATCCATTACATCAACATGAATCCAATCACAACCCGCCAGCTCAACGGCTTTCACCTATATATACACCCACACCTCATATAAACAACATCATCTAAAATATGAATCAATTTACTATTTAACGTATGAAAGAATAATACCTCTTCTCCCAACTTTGAGAAATTTGCAGAAAGAATTGATGGAGACACAATAATATCATTCTTTGAGAATCTATCCACCCGAGAACTAGCCTTCATGACAGTTCTAGAAGCTCGCCTAGATTCATACATTTGAAAATTAGGAGAACTATATTAAAGATTTCTTTGCATTTGGAATAGCTACAAACCAAAAAAGTTGCTAGTAAACCATGGAGAACATATTCAATGTCCTTACGCAACAATATAGTAAACCAATATATGAAACAGTTTGCATTCATCAAATCAACAACAGGACAAACTTTGGTCTTACAACTTACTCCATAAGCAGTTGATATTACTATATCCAGTGTTGTAAAACAAGGACTACAAGACCAATTAATTGGCGATTACTCACTTCAAGACAAGGTTATGACTTAATCAAACTCGGTAAAAACTCAGTCAAAAATCGGTAAACTCGGTTTGATACATACTTGAACAGTTGTGTTAATGTATCTAAACATATTTCTATGGTACTATGAGCAATTATATGGTCATATCAACATGTCATACATATAACTTCGGAATTAATTATACATAATCTCTGCCTAAGTCGATTACTAGCTACAAAGTAGTCCACCGCCTGACTAACACCTAGCGATTTTTGCAACCTTGATTATATCAAACTCATCTCACATAAAAAGCATAACTGTTGAAAATATTGCACACAACATAATCATAAACAAGATGAAATCTTTGTCGAAATATTACCATGATAAAACAGCAACTTTCAACTAAAGAATTTAGATATCCAAAAAGATTACCTTGTACAAGTGAAACATTTAGGCTGGTAAATAAACCCATTTGCAAACTCATTAATATTCGATTGAATTAAAGTAGATGAACCCAAAAAACCAGTTGCCATTAATTTCCCTTTATACTATTTCAAATAAAAAGATTGAATCTTTGCTAAATTTGCAGCAAATCTATTTGTGGGTATCAGAGTGTTTTTTGAGTAAAGAATAAAGAATCTATTGTTGCTAATGAAACAGAGGTTAATTTGTAATACAGTCAATGGTTTGTTTGTTGTGATTGGGAGCCATGAGGGCATTCTGAAAGCCACGCCCCTCCGTTGGCGTAAAAAGCCGGCTCACTCATTCATCTGACACCTCATTTCAAATAAAGAAGGAGGAATTCATGAAAGATGCATATTAGGTGCATCTGAAATGTGTGGTTACTTCTCATTCTTTTTTCTCATTTGATCCATAGTCTAAAATAATGTTTCATTATTAGACCTACTAGTATGATTTAATAATGTAACTTAGATGCTTATATATAAAACAAATTATTTAAATAGATCATTTACATACTCATTTTATTAAGATAAACTCTTTTTCTAATGTTTTACTAAAATTAAACTTTTTTTTTTTTTTTTTCTTCTTTTCTAAAACGACAAATTTTTACAACCTTCATCATATATTTCACATGTCTCTAACAAGACTTGAATCCACAAATTCTAAATTAATAAATCACTCACATACCACTGAGCAATTACCCATCACTAGCATATGAAATTTTATGATAAAATGAAAAAATACTCCAAGCGAAACACATAGCAATAAACACACCAATGTGCGGAAAAAAAACCTAAAAGTTTAAATAGTTTTCAAAGTTTCAGTTTTAAATGTGAAATGTGCAAAACAACTTAGATTTAAACATGTTTTCTACTTTGTGGTGACGAATACTTTTAAGTTTTAAGTATGGCCGAGTAACGGGTCAAACCCGATCTAAACCGGTAAAAACTGACCCGACCCAAAAATCGACAAATGAAAAAAGCGAACCAAGAAATAGCTATTGAAACCGAACCGAATAAAATCGGTTCGGGTCGGTTTAGCTATTTTAAATCGAAAATTGTGTACTGACCTGAACCGAACCAAAATCGAACCAAACCGAAAAAATCCAAAATAATGATACAAAACTAAATAAGATCGGTTCGATTCAGTTCGGCCCGATTTCGATCGATTTGAGTCAATTTTTGGGTGATTTTGCTCGTACCTTCGATTTAAGGGACTAATAATGTATGTTACTAACTGTTTAGACCCTAATCTAAAAGTCCACAAATAACCGTCACACATCGTCAAAACCAGACCCATTACCTTCTTCTTTGTCAAAACCTTCATCTGCTCCCCAATGGCGGACGATGAACACCACCCAAAACCCGACCCATTACCCCCAAACACACTCATCGCATGGGAAACATTCCACTTACCTTCATTCCCAACCCAATTCCCATCCCAGTTCCCCCTTCTACTATCTCCAGATCCAAACACTCCCTTAGTCAAACGGTCAACTCCACTACCAGAGCCTAACAACAGTCACACTTCCATTGTATTCCCACCCACCAATCACGAAGGCCTTAACTGTCACCAACATAGTCAATCTGATGTTACAGAAACACATGATGAAAAAGTCAAAGTCAAAGTCAAACCGGTGGTGAATGTGGTGGGGCCAGGTGATGTGAAGTGGTGGGTTTCAGGGTTGAAGTTACTGGAGGTTGTGAGAGGGGGGTTGAGGTTATTTTGGGGTCATAAGATATCTTTTTTTGGGTTGATTTTGTTCGTTTATTTGAGGTTTCGGAGAAGTCGAAGGAGACGGGTAAGGCGAGAGGGTGTTGAGGAGCTTCTTGGTGTTATTAAGGAGAAAGATGAGGTTCGTTTTTTACGGTTTTATATGTTGCACATCAAGTGTTCGATTAAATGTGTAGATTAAGTTAGTAAGAGTATACATTAGTTGCATCGAAATTTAACTAAGTTTGACCTTATTTGTTAAGCGAGAAAATTAGCCATTTTTCTAAGTTGACACCTAAGCAGTAGGAGGACGAGTAGTCGAGTATGTATAAATAACATTTATGTATTTGTTACTTATGAGAAATGGACGCCTCCTGTGAGTCCTTGACGGTTTCCGACCCTTTCCCTAGCCACCCTTAAATGTGTATCCGGTGAGGAGGTCATATGCCTTACCACTACGCCATTTGGTGGTGATTTGTTAAATTTTGGTTTTTTATTGTTTCGTAAAATTTTTAACTTATAGAAAATTACTTACATATTATGGTAAAAATTTATAGTACTTCTACAATTCTACATATAAATATAGTGGAAAAGTTTCTCAAATATTTTACTTGCATTCGTTGATGAAATTGCCGAGTTGTATTTAGGTGTAATAAAAACTCAGACCATGATTGCTAACAATTTATTTTCTTGGTTTTGCAGAGGATTCATCAGTTATTGTACCAGATTGCTCGAATGAACGAATTACTGCTCGCAAGTCATCATGGAGTTCCTATGATATCCAAGGCTGCGTCGGGTTAACCAAGTTAGTTTAGTCGGTGTTTGTTTGTATATTATAGTTCAGTATACATAGATTAATGTCTGCTAAGGTTGCTGAACGAGTAGTATTTTCGTATAGTAGTATCTTGAATATGGTTCTTGTGTTAGCTGAATTTGAGCTATCAGTTGAAATATGTCTATATACATTTGTTTTAAGATTCAGGCTAGATTTATGATGTATTTCTGTTTGTGCCATGGGGCAGTAGTCATAGGCTTATTTACATAGCGGACGTAGTTATAAGATGTCAGTCACTTAGTCACATTAGTAGTAATTAATGAAGGTGTTTTCCGTATAAGCTTATAAAGCCCAACTAGAGACTCCTATTTGCTATTTACGAGGAGACTTGGCCAAAGTATCAGACTTCCATGTCGATATGACAGATCTTGAGCTTTTTAGGCTGAGATCCAATTGCCTCGCAACCAAAAGATCAACAGAATATCTCTACACGTGTGTCTATCATGGCAAAGAATAAGAAAATATGTTGAATCTTGAATTAAGGTTGATGGCTGCATAAAACACATGTGATGAATAAGTTTTCATCCAAATGCCATAATGGTTTGAAGCTAGATCCACTCCAAAAAGAACATACGTGTTACAATGGATGGTTTGGTTGGTTGTATACATACATGTATGTGTGTGTGTTTTATTCCATAAACCATGGTTTTTCTTTTTGAGAAATCAACGATATCAATTTCTAGTAGTTACAAGATGGAGTCATTTTTTGCATCATCTTATAATGCATGTATGTTTTAGGATATCAAGCCAACACATGTGACCTTTAGAGGTACCATTAACACATAACGAGAAATTGGTTCGCTAGATAATCAGTACCATCATTAGTTAGCAGCCTATAAAAATGCTTGAAGAAACATTAACCTTGAACTCAAGAGGCAATAGCTACTCACATCCTATGATGCACGGGGACGGCTCTAAGGTCAGGATACCCGTTACAGGGACTTTTTGGGGACAGAAACGACTGAGAAACGCAAGGGGGACGTCTCGAATTCCGGGGACGGCGGCGGGAAGTGTTTGGGGACGTTTCCATTGAATATGGGGACGTTTCCTAACCCATTTAGGGTTTTAACTCTTCAAATTCCATAACCGGCCCGTCTCTATATAAAATACGATCATCTCTCATCTCTATATAAAATACGATCATCTCTCATCTCTATTCTCTATATCGACCTCATGGCTTCTCAAGAAGGATCATCAAATACATCAGTAGAAGAACCTCCATTGTGGGGCTATGTGACTAAAATCGAAAAGCAAGGAGCAACAGGAGGAACTTGGAAATTTAAGTGCAATCTTTGCGATGAAATCAGACAAGGATCATATTCGAGGGTTAGAGCACATTTGCTTGGTATAAAAGGTAACAATTTTTTCATATATTTCTTTGCATGATTAAATTATAACGTGTGTACGCCTGTACTGTACCTATATATGATGATAAGATTTGCATATATAGGCACTGGGATTTCTATTTGCAATAAAGCAACAGCGGGTGACAAACTTGAGATGAAACGGTTAGAAGATGTGTATGAAGAGAAGAAAGCCGAGTCGAAAGTGAATGAAGTCAAGTTGCCATGTGAAGCTCGTGTTGGATTTAAGAAAAGAAAAGGTATTTCAACACCTATTGAAAGAGCTTTTGGTGTCGATATTAGCGACCAACTGGATCAAGAAATAGAAAGGATGTTTTATACATGAGGTTTTACCATTTAATCTTGCAAGAAATCCACACCTATGTAGCACTGGGACGGATACGACATCCGGGTACGGGGACGATACGGGTACGGTGAACGGAAAAAATCAGAAATACTGGTACGGCAAAGGTACGACAATAAAAAATATAAAAAATAAAATAAAAAATATATTAAAGATATTTCAAAATAGATATATATTGTTGTTCCAAAAATACTAAACCTTCCAAAGTAATTAATTATCAATAATCAAATCATTTTCAAATGAAGGTTCATCTAATGAGAGATCGACAAACTCAAAAAACCTACATCTTCCATTGAATCAAAAGCATCACCACGCACATCCCACATCTTTGCATCATCATTCGGATTCCTTGACAAAAGTCGGAGATTATTGTGGATGTAAACCAAGTCTTGAGCACGACTTGTAGTCAACCTATTCCTCCTAAGCGTGTGAATAAATGCATAAGTACTCCAATTACGCTCTGCACAAGAAGAAGAACTAGGTTGTCCAATTAATCTAAAAGCCAAAGTTTTGAGAAAAGGAGTTTGAGCACCAAAGTTAACCAACTCACTCTTGGGTTCCATAGTAGCCATCTTTGAAATGCTTGTTAAATCCTCAAAAGGACCACTCTTCATTGAAAATGTTGCATACTCTTCAAGGACTTTCCTGTGCTCATCATCATTAGGAAACAACCTTCAAAAACATTTCATCCTTTTTTGTGAAACTTCTCCATCCCTATGTGGAGCAATTCTTGTAGAATCCTCAAGCAACCATGCATCACTATAATATCTACAAAATTCAAATGTCAAAACATAAGGTTATTTACTAAGTTGCTAATCAGGTTACTGTATTATATCGACCTATGTTCATAAGTATATAATATAAATCAAGCATATAGTACAAAATCATATAACTTGGATTTAAAGGGTGAGCTAAACAATGTAGGGGAGTGTTATTCTTCGTCCATTGAGCCTCTAAAATAGCATGCACAACATCATAAAAGAGACTTAATTGAGACAAAGAACGTTTTTATTTATTGTAGATCTCGATCTTCACTTTCTCAATCATCGCATCCCACATCTCATACACCAAGTGTAAACATAGCTTGTCGGTGTCACAAACTCTAATCATCTCATATATAGGTCCAGTGAACTAAGAATATATGATACTTTGTCCCACCATTCATCATCCACAATCTTTTCTTTAACAAAGTTTGGTTTCTCAGTGTCATCTTCTCTATAAGAAGACCATTCTTCGCTTATGACCATAGCTTGAAGACTCCTTTTGATAAGTTTCAATCTCTTAAGCATCACAATGATGGAGACAAAGCGAGTATCGGCAATCAAAAGCAGTCTAAGAGGAGTAAACTTGGTGAAAATCGAGAGTCTCATGTTATGGTTCATGATGAAATTTTTTATTGCAAGCGCATGATCGTGAACCTCTTTTATCCATTTGCACTCTTCATATGTTGTTGAATTTGTTTCCACATACCTTGGTGAACAAATGTTCTTCAAAGCAAGATTAAGCGTATGAACAACACATGGTGTCCCATAGATGTGAGGAAACTGACTCTCTATAATCTCTCCGGCCGCCTTACAATTTACAGCATTGTCAGTAATGATTTGCACAACATGTTGATGACCAATTTCATTTATGACTTCTTTCATCAAATCAACAATAAAAAAGCTATCTTTTACTTCCCCAAAACAATTCACCGCCTTTAGAAACATAGGACCATTAAGTAGTCATGAAATTGATTAGAGGCTTTCTTGTAAGATGACTCCAACCATCACTCACAATAGTCACACCTTTTTCTTTCCATGTAGACCTAAGTGGTTCCAATAGCCTGTGAACATTATCTTTTTCTTTTTGTAGTAAGGTTGTTCTGAGCTTATTATAACCAGGAGGTACATAACCATCAATTTTGTTGTTGGCAGCAAACTGAAAAGCCCTGAGATAGTGTGGATTTCTTGCAAGATTAAATGGTAAACCTCCGGTATAAAACATCCTTGCTATTTCTTGATCCAGTTGGTCCCTAATATTGACACCAAAAGCTCTTTCAATAGGTGTTGAAATACCTTTTCTTTTCTTAAATCCAACACCAGCTTCACATGGCAACTTGACTTCATTCGCTTTTGACTCGACTTTCTTCTTTTCATACACATCTTCTAACCATTTCATCTCAAGTTTGTCACCCGTTGTTGCTTTATTGCAGATAGAAATCCCAATACATATATATTCAAATCTTAACATCACATATAGGTATCATACAAGCGTACACACATTATAATTTAATCATGCAAAGAAATATATCAAACAATTGTTACCTTTTATACCAAGAAAATGTGCTCTAATCCTTGAATATGATCCTTGTCTAATTTCATCGCAAAGATTGCACTTAAATTTCCAAGTTCCTCCTGTTGTAGCTCCTTGCTTTTCGATTTTAGTCACATAGCCACACAATGGAGGTTCTTCTACTGATGTATTTGATGATCCTTCTTGAGAAGCCATGAAGTCGATATAGAGAATACAGATGAGAGATGATCGTATTTTATATAGAGATAGGCCGGTTATGGAATTTGAAGAATTAAAACCCTAAATGGGCTAGGAAACGTCCCCATATTCAATGGAAACGTCCCCAGACGGAATTCGAGACGTCCCTCCTTGCGTTTCCCAGCCGTTTTCGTCCCCATAAAGTCCCCGGAACGGGTACCCTGACCTTAGAGCCGTCCCCGTGCATCATAGATCCACACTATCTCAGGGCTTTTCAGTTTGCTGCCAACAACAAAATTGATGGTTATGTACCTCCTGGTTATAATAAGCTCAGAACAACCTTACTACAAAAAGAAAAAGATAATGTTCACAGGCTATTGGAACCACTTAGGTCTACATGGAAAGAAAAAGGTGTGATGGTTAGAGTTATCCTACAAGAAAGTCTCTAATCAATTTCGTGGCTACTTAATGGTCCTATGTTTCTAAAGGCAATGATTTGTTTTGGGAAATAAAAGATAGATTTTTTATTGTTGATTTGATGAAAGAAGTCATAAATGAAATTGGTCATCAACATGTTGTGCAAATCCTTACTGACAATGCTGCAAATTGTAAGGCGGCTGGAGAGATTATAGAGAGTCAGTTTCCTCACATCTATTGGACACCACGTGTTGTTCATACGCTTAATCTTGCTTTGAAGAGAATTTGTTCACCAAGGTATATGGAAACAAATTCAACAACATATGAAGAGTGCAAATGGATAAAAGAAGTTCACGATCATGCGCTTGCAATAAAAAATTTCATCATGAACCATAACATGAGACTTGCGATTTTCAACAAGTTTACTCTTCTTAGACTGCTTTCGGTTGCCGATACTCGCTTTGCCTCCATCATTGTGATGCTTAAGAGATTGAAACTTATCAAAAGGGGTCTTCAAGCTATGGTCATAAGCGAAGAATGGTCTTCTTATAGAGAAGATGACACTGAGGAAGCAAACTTTGTTAAAGAAAATATTGTGGATGATGAATGGTGGGACAAAGTATCATATATTCTTAGTTTCACTGGACCTATATATATGAGATGATTAGAGTTTGTGACACCGACAAGCCATGTTTACACTTGGTGTATGAGATGTGGGATTCGATGATTGAGAAAGTGAAGATCGAGATCTACAATAAAGAAAAGCGTCCTTTGTCTCAATTAAGTCTCTTTTATGATGTTGTGCATGCTATTTTAGAGGCTCGATGGGCGAAGAATAACACTCCCCTACATTGTTTAGCTCACTCTTTAAATCCAAGGTATATGATTTTAAACTATATGCTTGATTTATATTATGTACTTATGAGCATAGGTCGATATAATACAATAACCTGATTAGCAACTTAGTATGTAGATTAAGGTTGTGACATAGCTTATGTTTTGACATTTGAATGTTGTAGATATTGTAGTGATGCATGGTTGCTTGAGGATTCTACAAGAATTGCTCCACATAAGGATGGAGAAGTTTCACAAGAAAGGATGAAATGTTTTCGAAGGTTGTTTCCTAATGATGATGAGCATTGCGAAGTCCTTGAAGAGTATGTGTGGAAAACTAGAAGGGGGGTTGAATAGTTTTACCGTTTTAAAAATTGATTTGCTTTAAATAACTTTACGTGAATTCAATCAATATAGATAATAAAGAATAAATAATATGCAAGTAAAGAAAGAAACGATCAAACCACAACATGGTTGTTTATAGTGGTTCGGTCTACAAAGACTCTTTTTCCTTGCCCTACTCCACTCCCCGAGTCTCCAACTCGAGAGTTATTTTCACTAATCAACATGCTCCTTTAACCGGCTGAGAAAACCTTTACACAAAGCTAGATGATGTCGAGTTCTTTTACAAGGGCACAACCACTCCCAACACACTATGTATTTTAAGGACTAAAATACTAACCGATCACTATCAGAGGTTTATGATGGCTTGTTACAAACAATGATGTATGAATAACAACAATTCACACAACTACAAACAAACAAGACTTGCAACTATTCGTTGAAGCTTGGAATGTCTTGATCTTCTTTGCTACTAAAAGAGGATCACTAAAATGAAATGAGAATGAGTTAGATGAAAGAGAATGAGAGAATGTATGTGTTTTATTCTTGTAAGTGATGAGAAAATAACTTGGTGTGGCTTTTTATTTATAGGCAGAGTGATCAGCAAACCACGGATCAGACGGAACCAAAAAAAGGGTTCCGCCCGTTTAAACTTTTGGTTCCGCCGATCCTGATAGAAAATCTGCACAAATCTTACCAAGATCTTAACATATCTTACTAAGATTACATTTGATATGTTGAGTGACAATCTAAACAAAATATTTAAGAAATCTTTTAAGGATTTCTAAGATGATGCAAGACATGATGTAATATGCATTTTCATTTTTAGTTTTACATGTTTATGTAAGTAAACATTGTAATGTACATGTTATCAAACTAAATGAATTTGATTCAAGAAGTAGTTAATTAGATGAGTGAAAAACAATGTTTGATCACATATGTTATTATAAGGTACATTTTCGTTTATTGTAAAAACTAATTTACTTGTGAAAAATAAAAATGTAATGTGACATTTTATTTAACATCTAATAGTGGCATTTTTCTTAAAATGAAAAACTACCATCTTGTGAACAAATGTTTTGTAGCTAATTTTGAAAACTCATTGTGTTTAAGAAAAGCTTGTAGCTATATGTAAAAGTCTTGACAAGATTTATACTTTTGCTAAAATGAAATTTAGTATTGTCGACAATAAAATATAACAAAGATCGTAAAATATAAATAACGTTTTTTAGACGATATTTGTATTAACAATATCCCCTTTTTGTTGAGGACAAAATATAAATTTTATTTTTAAATAAGAGTATAGAGATGTGCAAGAATTTTAAAAATATGTGTTTTAACTTGAAATTTTTTGTGGACTAACTAGATGGAGAACAAAAATGTAAGAAGCTTCAATTTTCAAGTTTTAACTATTTTCTCCCCTTTTTTGTCAAAACAAAAAGAAGAGGCGAGGTGGATAATGTAATGAGCCCGAGTCAAATGCTCCCCCTTGGTCAATACTCTCCCTTAATTAGGTGCCAAGTGAAAGATACATGGTTTATGAAAAGCTACAAAACAAAAGTTAGTGAATTTAAAAATGCTACAATCCAAAACAATTATCACAATCAACATTCAATCACAATGAATAAGCAACAAAAATATAACAAACATCATTCATTAGTAATTTTTTTTATGACAAAAAGTCATAAAATGTACAATAATGGAGGTGTGTTAAAATAAGAAAATAAGCTAAAAAGAAAAAAAAAATCTTAGAAAAAAAAATAACTTAGAAAATAAAAGTCCTACAAATAACTAATAACAGTCCTTTTTATTTATTGTGGTAGAGGATGGGAAAGAGCGTTAAGTCGCTCAAGAATGTGGTTGAGGATGAACCTCATTTCATCTTAAAGTTCGTGGACCATAATGTGAGTCTTTTCACTTAGATGAGTGGTTCGCTCACAATTTGAGCAACCATGGCGAGGGAAGTTTGGTGGTAGACTAGGTTCATTGTTTGGTGGTGGTGGTGGTGAAACATTGGTTGATTGATGGTTGGGATTTGGTGGAGTAATGAGGGAAGTGAGCAAAGCGGTTTGCATTTTGCATCGCCTCATGGAGATGAGAATCCACCATGTTGGAGAAGGCTTGGAAATTGTCTAGGTGAGCTTGGATATCCTCTTGAGTTTGTGGAGGATCCTCCCACATGCACTCATCAATATCCCCAATATTAGGGGAAAATGAGTGAGGTGGTAAAGCATGATCTCCATAGAGAGGCCCATGGATTTTTGTGGATGGGGTGAAAAAGTAGAGGTCTAGGTTCACCTTGAAAAGGCTCATTGGGCATAAAGGGTGCCTGAGGAGGTTCATGAGCAATACACTCAATGGAGCCAAAAGATGGAAGAGGTGGTGGAATTGTTGGCCTCGGTGGCAAGTCATCCAAATCATCCGCAAACGGATGAGGAGATGTTAGTGGTGTTGTAAAAAGTTCAAGAGGTGCAAGTTTTGGAGACTTTGGTGGTGAAGGTGTTTTGGATGGTTGTGATGGAGCCGGTGGTGGTGAGGTGATAGTGGGTGTTTTGGTTAGTGGTGGAGTAGTCACAATGGTGGGTGATTTGGGTGGTGGAGTTGGAGTACTTAAGTTTAGGAAGTTCTCATCTCTAATGGGTGATGAGATGTTGAGAGGTGAGGAGTCGGATGATGAGGAGTTCAAGTTGACGAAGCAACAAGGACGTACGCTAATTCTAGCAGTTTTCTTAAGTGACTAAGATTAAGGCTTAGGAGTCATGTACTAAGTGGTGGTAGCTTGTACTAAAGAATCGAGAAGGTTTAGACCTAGTTGACCTTATTAGGGTTTTTTGCTTAAGGGGCTTGTACCTAAGCTCTAAGGAGTTGTACTAGGGTTTAGGGGGACTAAGATACTCTAAAGTTGCTAAGCTAACTTATACATAAGCCTAGAACACAATTAAACTAGTTTCATCATGAAATTAGAGTTTTAGAAATAACCGTAACCGGATAGGGCTTGTTTTTATGTTATGATAGATATAGTATAATAGATTGATAGATTACTTAGTAAAATGATGTTTAGAACTTAGACTTGACATACAAGGGGTTTACATGATGTAAACGTAAGGATATTTGGCATTGGTGGATACGTGAGCATGTCTAGGGGGTATGTAAGCAGTAGGGATGAAATAAAGCAAAACTTTTACCTGTATAAAGCAAAACTATAGGTAACCTGGATGGAATTTGGTGGGATATTACACATATCTTTCAAGTCACTTGTGAGATCTTTTTAAAGAATGATTCTAATAGGTCTACTTGAGGACAAGTAGAGTTCAAATGAGGGGACATTTGATAACATAAAATAGTCCTGATATTTTAGTGTCAATTTCCCTTATTATGCTCATCATTTATATCATTTTACTTGAACAAATACTCTTATTTGTTAAAATTTTATTTTCAGGTTATTAATGAGCATAAAGAGACACGGATTTGGAAGGTTATTAAAGAAGATATACAAGAGTATGCTGGCCAGACAGAAGTTACGGCGTAGTTCCACTCTCTACTTACGTCGTAACTATGGTTTACACTAGAAGACCAAAAGTCAATGTAGTTCAAGGTTACGACGTAACTTCTCAGCATAGTTACGTCGTATATATTTCAAGACTTAGAAGAATTTGTTGGTCAAGACACTTACGCCGTAACCAATATGTAAGGTTACGACGTAGGAGTGGTGATTAATTTATCGAGAGTTTTACGATCGTAACTCAGTCTTAAGTTACACCGTAGAAATATTACTAAGGATAAGATCGTCTGAGATTTGATGGTTACGGCGTAACCAATTCATGAGATTACGCCGTAACTTAAACGAGGCTATAAATACAAGCCTTAATTCTGCATTTTCACATTATCTTCCCAAAACACAACACCAAAGGACGAAAAGGGCTTCAAGAGGGACGATATTCAGCAGCATACGAACCATTTCCAAGGGAGAATTCACGCCATTAGCTACATAAGTTTTAGTATTCGTATCAAACTTTTGTATTTAATTCAATGTCTTTCATTATGATTCTAAACATTGAATTCTCTGCATTATTTAATATGATCGGCTAAACACCTTTCGTGTTTGCCTAGTTATGAAATTGTTATTGCCATGATTTAGTTTTCTCGTTTCCGTATCGCTTTATGTGCATATTTTCTTTCCTTATTCGTGGACACCTTCATTTCGGTAGTATTGATGTTTGGTAGTATCTAGGAAGCTAGGAGAATTGACCATAGGACCCTAGACGAATAGATTGACGGGGAATCTAAGATCCGAGAAGCCGGGTTTCCTATTGACCATATGACTATCACTATCTTTTGTGTGAATTGACCACAAGATTACCTTCTAAACGAATATACTTAAGAAGTGAAGGGGAGGCATAAGTTCTGAGAGGTCGGGTCTCCATTAGAATAAGTTTAGATTGTAGCTGGTGCTTAATGACTCAAAGTAGGTTAACCCACGAACTATTGTAATCGTATGGTTACGGAATAAGAACCTATGGAACATAGGCTAGACGAATTTACCTGAGGAGTCTAGTGACATTTACCCCCACATGGAGCGATAGAAGACATATATAAGAAAACTGGATTATGGCGTAACAAGATTAGTAACTAGGCTAGCACATTTCTCTCTATTGATTGTTCATATCTTTTATTTGCTTTCATTTCCTTTAGTTTATTATAAGTTAAACTCAAAACTCCAGTTAAAATTAGTGACATTAGACTTAACTTAGGATCCGCACTCATAGCTCGTGGGACGACCTCGGTTTTACCGATTACTACACTACACAAGACCGTGTACACTGCCCGTTAGTGCATTAGGTAGACCTTAGGTAGACGAGATTATAAATATTAAAACCTGGTCAGAAATCCTGCATCAGGGCTCTTAGTGGACCGACCCAATCATAGTTTCCCATTGTCTTTTGGATTTATGTCTTTGGATATTTCATTTATTTTATACTTGGATTAATTTGTATTTCTTTGGAAGTCATTTTGTTTCTTGACTCATCTTTTATTTTTTTTAAGTATTCGGCTTGCGTTCATATGTTATGATTGACGCCATAATTGAAAAGTAACTTCCAAAGTATAATCCATATCAAAAGCAAATGGAAAACTATCATCAGGGTAGTCCACTAAGTGCTCATATGCACTCTTCACTCATATCCCAACTTTCCTCTTAAAAACCTGTTGCAGAGAAAAGACATACGGCTGAGCTTAAAAAGCCCAGTGAACAAATATAGATAAACGAATAGCTAAATCTGAATAAGTAAGTTGAACGAAGTCATCAGAACATACTAAACCAGAAAATCATAAGTCATAAGAATCAAATGGAATAAGAGACAAGTGAATCATATGTCATAATAGATAGACAAGAGATAAGGAATCAAAAGATAATAAGGAAATCAAAGAATCATACGGAAATGCCCACGAGCTCAAAACATATGTCTAAGGCATGATACATGCCCTAAACCCAAATATCCTAATCACAAATCATAATCATGTCATAGCAAAGTGTACATGGAGTAGCTAGCTCATAATGTACCAAAAGTGAAATGGGGTGTAGGCACACAAACCATTCACATAATTGAACGAAACAAAGTACCTATGATGCATCCATACGCTTCTTGCAAAATAATGTCATATCCATATACACAAGTACAATGACAAGTATATATACATATGGAAATAATAATAATAATAATAATAATAATAATAATAATAATAATAATAATAATAATAATAATAATCAAATGCTAGCAAACAAAAAGAAACGCCATGGACTAATCACACCTCCACAGATAGTGTCATGCAATTGGTGCCTCAATGACATGGTCATGGTACATCCATGACTAGTTCAAATAGCTCGGGCAACAGAATAAGGAAAAATATATAAATAAGCATAGGAACAATTACTAATTGTCCAACTAAGATAATGTCTAACTAAAATGAATCAAATATCAAACGAAATAATTAAACGAATATCAAAATGTGAATCATAAATCGAATAGTAAAATCAAGGATCAAGTCATTAGATATCCTTACTGAGAAAGGATGGAATATATGTATCTTAACGCAAATGAAAGCAAAATGGAAACAAACACAAGTTACTCCTCCTTCAATATGACTTATTAGTAGTTAAATAAAGAAAAAATTACACGTTTGGTCCGTGTGGTTTGCTCAGATTTCATGTTTAGTCCCTAAGTTATTTTAATTACACCAGAGATACCTATTTTTGAAACCTTGCACTCATTTAGTTCCTATTTTTGGATGGTCCATTAGTTTATCCGTTAAGTGTTATAGTAATATTTGCCCGTTAGTCCATCCGTTAATATTTTTTGCACCGTTAGTCCTCATTTTTAAAATAAATTAAAAAGGGCAACATAGGCTCGAACTCGGGTCTTGTTGCCCAAAAACCAACTCCCCAACCACTGGACTGAGCGTCCAGTGGTGTAATTATATCAAAATAAATTCTATTCAACCTTTTTTTTGGCTCAAACTCGATTTTATCCGTTTTCGTTATTTTTTTTTACGTTTTCGTCCGTTTTTTCTATGTTTTCGTCTTCTTTTTACATTTTTGCCATTTTTTTTACGTTTTCGTCCGTTTTTAAACAATTTCGTCTGTTTTTTATTTTTCGTTTGTTTTTATACGTTTTTGTCCATTTTTACATTTTCGTTCATTTTTTACGTGTTCGTCAATTTTTTTACATTTTCGTCTGCTTTTTTACGTTTTCGTCCATATTTTTATGTGTTCGTCCATCTTTTTTACGTTTCGTTCGTATTTTTACATTTTCGTGTGTTTTTTTAAATGTTCGTCAATTTTTTACGTTTTCGTCCGTCTTTTTTTTTACGTTTTTGTCACTTTTTTTTTTACGTTTTCGTCTGTTTTTTACGTTTTCGTCCGTTTTTTTACATTTTTGTCCATTGTTTTACGTTTTCGTCTGTATTTTTTTTTTGCAAAAAGCTCTAAAAACGGACGAAAACGTATAAAAACAAATGAAAACGTAAAAACAATAGATGAAAACGTAAAAAAAGGACGAAACGTAAAAAAAACGAATGAAAACGTAAAAAAACGAACGAAAACGTAAAAAAACGGACGAAACTTAAAAAAATGGACGAAAACGGATAAAAGCTAGTTTGAGCCAAAAAAAAAATATTAAATAGAATTTATTTTGATATAATTACACCATTGGACGCTTAGTCCAGTGGTTGGTGAGTTGGTTTTTGGGCAACAAGACCCGAGTTCGAGCCTATGCTGCCCTTTTTAATTCATTTTAAAAAATGAGGACTAACGATGCTAAAAATATTAACGGAAGGACTAACGGGTAAATATTATTTAAACACTTAATGGATAAACTAACGGCCCATCCAAAATAAGGACTAAATGAGTGAAATGTTTCAAAAATAGGTATCTCTGGTGTAATTAAAAACGACTTAGGGACTAAACATGAAATATGAGCAAACCACATGAACCAAACGTGTACTTTTTTCTTATATAAATAATAAAAAGAGTAAGTTGCACCGTTCGTCCTTTTGGTTTGCGAAATAACGATTATACCCTAATGGGAAAACAAGTTAACGATAATTAGTATGTCCGTTAGAAGGAGGGACAAATGGCGCATAACGTTTGCTACTTAAAATCGAACGATGCAATTTTTTTGTTCAAAAGACCAACGACTGCAGTCGACGCAAACCATAAAGACGAAAGGTGTAACTTACTCATAAAATTATATCAGAACTAGGGCTGAGCAAATGACCCGAACGGACCGGACCGAACCGACCACATTCGGTCTGGTCCTCGGTCTCAGCTTTTGGGCTAATTCGGTTCTCGGTCCGGTCCGGACCACAAACCGACTAATTTGGGCTAATTTGGCTCTGTCGGACCGGACCGACCGAAAGACCGACCCGGACCGACCACATTCGGCCGGTCTCGGCCTAAGATATTTGCCGAAATCGGTCTCGATCCGGTCCAATCTTGGCCAGTCCGGTCGGTTTTTAGACCGTGATCGCCCCTAATCAGAACTCGATAACTCCTAGATTAGTTAGTAGCGAGTGAAAATAAACAAATAAAAAGGTCAAACTTGCAACAACCATTCTTTTGTAATTTTCATTTGTACTCTGTAAAATTGTCTATTCATCGAACATCTTTGACAACGACATCTCTAAAATTCAATCACTGTAGCTATTGTATATCTATCTATAAACATAGATACAAATATATAGCAGTTAGATAGATATACAGTGTGAGATAGTACACGTAAACAAATATAGTCCGTGTATAACCAACCAACGTAGTAGTAGTAGTAGATACAATTAAGAAAGCCATAATTACATTACAATCCAACTTGCACTCTCTTATTTTTTAGTCTAATTTCTCCAAATTAATTTATAATATACTCTTTTGCTGTTTGTTGAATAATGGCTAGTGATGATGAATCACCGATTGAATTTAGCTTACCAGGGATTGAAGATGTTCAGGATTTTCATTTGGTGAGCTTTTTAATTGTCATTTAATGTTTTTTTTTTTTTTGGGTTTTTGCTGGTCCTAATTTGCTTGAATTGTGATTAAATGTATGGGCTTATTGGTTTATTGAGGTTTGGAAAAGCTAATAAGCCATATGATGAAAAAATTAAGCTTTTTTAGCTTTTCCATATCTCAATAAGCTCATAAGCCCATAAATTAAGCTAATCCAAACACCCTTTTAGTTATAATGGATTTGGTGGCAGCAATAGTTTTATATGATTTTTAGTGTTCAAAAGTACTAGTAATTAAGTATACTTTTTGTGCGTGCTAGTTATACAAATGTTGATGTTAGATTGTGGTAGTGATTTTTTGCTGTCATTAGGGGATGTGTTAAATAGAAGTTCGAAATTTTGGTTTCTTCTTATTTGGATTTTGAGGTTTTAATATTGGAATTTAAACAGGGAGATCAAGGAGATACATTAGACGCAGGGCGGTCGAGTCATCTTTATGATCTAATGAAAAAGGGCAACAAAGCATTCAGAGATGACCGCTATGAAGAGGTACATAATCATTTACGTGCTTTATTTTATATGGAAAAAAATCTTCTAGGAGCTTAATTTTTACAAGATGTTATTTGTTTATTCTTTTCGATTTGAAAGGTTTCTTTCTAATCCATATTGTTTAATAATTACTTAATTAGGCGGTTAATTATTTCTTGAGAGCTCATAATATTAAACCGGATGATCCCGTCATTCTTAGCAACCGCTGTGTTGCTTACCTGAGGTAAAATCTTATCAGTTGTTACTCTATGATTTCCAGCTGTAGATCTATTTCCTTAAACGGATAAATCATGTATAGCCTTGGTGTAGTACATGTATGTGTAAGTGTGTATTGAGTCTTTAATGATGTGAACCAGGATCGGCCAATTCCTGAGACAAAGGCCAGCTTCTGCGTCTGAACGTAGACCGCTGAGTGGGCTTGATCCTACAACCCATGCTAGTGTAAGTGATCTATATTGTCAAGCTCAGCTCTATTGTCGATTTGTATATTTTTAGTTGCCATGTTTTGAATCCTTGAACTTTTATTATTCAGCTTGCATTGAAGGATGCGGAGCAGTTTATGAACATACAAAATAATTCCGCAATGGCATATATCTTGAAGGCAAATGCCCTCATTTTGGTGAGACCACTTCCTGTTTTTATGTTTCATGTTTCTTTGATACATTCTATTCATGTCTCTCACATTAATAATATCTGTTGGCAGTTAGAAAAGTTTGAGCTAGCCCGTGATGTAATTCGTACAGGTCTTCAGATTGATGCTTCAAGGTAATTTATTATTACAACATTTTTTAACCTCGAGAGTTCCGTATATTTTATCTTTTGAATATACTATTTTTCTCTATCATTTCCTATTCAGTATTTCCAAATAGGATGTATGATTACATGCATTGCATATTCTCTTTTTTGCCTTGACTGTGCAGTAAAATACTTAAGAATATGCTTTTCTGTTTCTGGTGTTGTGTAGCGATGCTTTAATGAAGCTAGAAAGGTTTACATCAAATATGTTCGGGAAGAGAAGCCATGGTCAGACACCACGTACTGATGACTTTGACTGCACTGTTTGCTTAAAATTACTATATGAACCAATTACAACTCCATGTGGCCATACTTTTTGTCGTTCATGCCTCTTCCAGTCAATGGATCGGGGTGAGTTGACTTTTTGTTTTTCTCTCTCAGTAATTTCCTTTTCACATTTTGTTTCACTTATTTTCTTTTTGGATCCTTCAATATCTGCTAGGAAATAGATGCCCATTGTGCCGAACGGTTCTGTTTATCAGCCCTAGAACTTGTGCAATCAGGTGAGCTGATTACACTTAATTGCAGATGAATACAGTAATTCTAGATCTTATACAACGCTCTTACCATAAATACATAAATTCTCGTTTTTATACAACACTCACCATATTTCAATATCTTCACATGTTGTGTTGTCTCCGTAAAGTAGTACTTGTGTTTTGTTAGTCAAGATTTCGTATTCCTAATCTAATTTATGATGCTTAGGCATTATGTTGGATGAATAACACCAGTGACTGAGAATTATTCAACTGAATTGATAATTATAATTGTTATGGTTTCATTGGCACTAAACTAGTAAACTGTATTTATTTGCTGGTACGTGATGATCACTTGGAGTTGGATTTAAGTAACATACACTTTGGTTTTTCTGTTTTTTTATTATTTATTTATTTATATTTTTTTCTCAGCGTGACACTGAAAAATATAATAGAGAGGAACTTCCCAGAGGAATATGCAGAAAGGAAACTGGAGAACGACAGTTTGACAAATATGGGTCCTGATTTATTACCTCTTTTTGTCATGGATGTCGTCCTACCTTTCCAGAAATTCCAGCTTAATATCTTTGAAGCTCGTTACAGACTTATGGTTAGTTTCTCTTGATCTCATAAGTGGGACGATTTAGGTTGTGCTTTATCTTAAATGGGACAAATTGAAATTCGGGTTTTACTGTTTACACACTAAGTAATCTGATAAGTAAATTAGAAAATATCAATGAGCCAAGCCAACCTTTACTAAGATGACCCGTTTTGACTTGTTATCCAACCAACATGACCGATCCATCTTGCCACTTGTAGTTCCATACTCCTGTGCTTATGGTTGACCTTTGTGCTCAAATGTCAGGTGAGGCGAATCATGGAAGGAAACCGACGAATGGGAATGGTAGATACATATGTTTTTTATTTGTTCCTATTATCTAAGGTGTACCGACATAGACACCTTAACTCATTAGTTTGGGCCTGAATTTAATTGTTCTCATAATGTAGGTTATTCCCAACTCTACAACAGGATCTGTTGCTGAATATGCATGTGAGGTGGAAATTACAGAGTATGTTTCAGTCATTTGTCGTGTTACAAGCTATATCTTACACACAGAAATGTGTCTCAAGTCAATATGTCGTTACTATTAATTTGTTCCTAATAATGCAGTTGTGAACCACTTCCAGATGGGCGCTTTTTCCTGGAGGTATGATCTACATTTGAAGTAGAAATATTTGATTATTTATAGATAAATGTGTATGATTGACACATGTTTGATCCCTGCGTTTTCCCATTTTTTAAAGGTTGAAAGTAGGCGAAGATGTCGCATACTTCGAAACTGGGATCAAGATGGGTTAGCATTAACATCATTAGCATCATTCTTGTTGATAATTTTTCATGTATGATTTGTGTTTATAGGTTTAGAGATGTTTTAAGTTTGCCACATGATTTTTTTATCTATAAAGGTACCGTGTTGCTGAGATTGAATGGATACAGGATTTGTCTCCAGCAGAAGGAACAAAAGAGAGATCTGAAGTAATTATACTTTTGACCTCAAATTTGTAATTTTACCTGCTATTTCATAAATTTTTCTAAACACAATAATATCAGTAATCTAGGTTTACGATGAAGGGTATGACAGAAAAGGTTTTAATTTCAGTGCTTCTTGATGCCTACAGTTGAAGGATATGACAGAGACAGTGGCAGAATATGCTCGGTCATGGATAAAGGCTGCTCAAGAAGCAGCGCGAGGAGGTAAATCTTTATAAATATTATAAATTTGATATAATTTTCCATTAAGTCTCCGTTTTCGTTATACAATGATTTTGAATATTTTGGTGACACTAAAATTCATAATCATCTTATAACTTTAAATGATTTATAAAGGGGTGCTATAGATTTGTATTTCAGATTCGAGATTATAGCTGACAGTATCTAATGTTTGATAACCATAGAATAATAACTTTTGGATACTTCATTTCATACCAGCTCCACAAAAAGTAATTGTCTGAGGGTAAATAAAAATTGCTCATTACCCTTTAAGTTACCTTAGTTTGACGGACTTTAAACCCCTTTTCACAGTTTATGAAATATCCTTTCTGGTAATTTATATATCCGACAAATAATCGATATTTGGTCAAACAATCAAGCATCTGATTAGTCCAAAGAACAAACACTGCATATACGACAACCCTTTTTATTGCAGCTGATTATCTGATTTTGTTTCTTCAGTATCACATAATCACTTTCAAACATCACATCCAAACGCCCCCTAAGTTATCATCGTACTGGAAATTATTAGACCATAGTTTTAGTTAATCCTGCTTTAAAAATAAATACCTTTTATATATCTGACTAGGACTTTTCACACAGATCAAATAAGACTTACAGAACTGCATAAAGCTGAAGGTTTGATGCCTTCAACGAGGGACCTAGAAAGCTTCAGTTTTTGGGTATGCTTAATTATTTGGCATTTAGCTTTATAAAAACCAAGTTGTTTTATTTTGAAACAATTATCGATACAACTTTTAAATGCAGCTTGCTACTTTGACAAATCGGAGACCACGAGAAAGGTTGGACCTCCTTCGCATGAGAGATACAACAGCGGTACTATATCTCAATCTCTAGTCTTTTATGCAACATCTAGCACCAGTTTTCATCATATGACCTTAGTTGTTAATGATTAGAATTGCTAATTTTAACAAAAATGTGTTAATTTGGTTTTTTATTTTTTATTTTTTTTCTAATGGGTTGAAACTCACATGAAGCGTAAATCTTATAGCTGCAACATCTCAAGTATTTATAATTAAAAAAAAAATTATTATCGTTATCAAAAGAATAGTTTTTTAATCAAAGTTGATCAAAAACATTGGAAAATAAATCCAGATGGGTCAACCCAGTTAGACCGCGTAAAAATTACCCATTTTGAACTGAACCCATTTCGACCCGTTACCCAACCCTTCCCTTTCCAATCCATTTTAACCAGAATGATGGGCTACAGCAATATGCTATGTACTAGAATAAATCTCCAAGGCAAAATGGATAAATTGATCACTAGGACTTTATTACTGCTTCTCGGTGAGAATCTCAGTTACATTTTCGTCTAGTTTTGAAACATAAATCATCAACGTGGACTAAAGGATGTAAATCATCAAAGCCTTTAACGATAACTGGACAAACAACGTATAACCAATATGTTTAGAGTACTCCAGTGACATTCTCAAGTTTTACAAGTGCAAAAACAATGATTGTCAAGTAAACGTTATCTGTTTCACTTCCAGTTTGCCACCATGCTTTAAGTTTTTTTTAACATGTTTGGAAATTAAATCCTTCGGAAAGAAAAGTCCATCTTAAACTTTTGTATACTAAAAATTCTTAAACTTCTGTATACTAAAAATTCTTAAAAGTCCATCTTAAACTTTTGTATACTAAAAATTCTTAAAAGTGACATATTCCAGTTTGCCACCATTGCCATGTCTCCAGCAGCTCATCACTCGACACTATAAATTTTGTAACTTGACCGATTTCTGTACATTTATTGTTGATTTGTTGCCTGCGTATGCTATACGACACATAGAAGTAGTACAAGATTCAGTTTAATCATATATTAAGTGCCCTCCATAATGGTTACTCAACATCTATCAAATTACATGTATCCAATTATGGTTTTGTTTTTAAACTCCAGCAATTTCATCTAACTAAGTGTTGCTTCTTGCAGAGGTTGAGGAGGGCATATCATTACATGAAAGCCGAGGAATAAGGTTGTGAATTGCCAGGAATGTAAAGATTTAACTTACTCATATTCATTCTTTTGTTGGCCATTTGAAGTTCTCATATGGACAATGAATAATACACCCTTGGCCAAGAAAAATAAAAGCAAAAACAATATTTTCAAAATCTTTCATGCTAAATAAGTCGGAATCCATTATAATATACAATTATACAGTAATTTTTTTGTCATATAGATTTGGCAGCCAGCCATTTTTATGATCCTACTTTTTTCTTTTATGGGTATATGTAATGATTTTAGCCGTTTTCGGTTGTGTATATTCTGGGTCCAGGTTAGAAACAAGAACAATTTAAGAATGTGGTTTTTGTATCTAAGTTGCTACCTTCCTATACATGTCATTGTGGCAGTAACACCCTGTTAAGGGTCACTATTTTCAATTTGCGATTTTATACTCAATTTTATGAACATCCTAAGGGGGACTGCACTTGGCAGTCCATAGTCCCTCCTGTGCTATTTCAATTCTTTATGAGCAATGTTTCATGTTTGTTGGGTTCACAACTTATTTTCAGCCAATTACTTATCCAAGCGAAACAATTACATTAGCGTTATTAACATATGCTGGTCTTTTGACTAGATAGATTTTGGATCATGATATGTCCCATCATGATCTCAGGTCACAACATTCATATGCAGACCATCTAGAAACACACGCATGTATACTCTTCAATCACAGAAAATTTGTAAAGCGTGTCACTCATTGTAGGTTTTTCTACAGCTTGTGATCACACGGTACACTTAAAGTTTGTGAACATTTCATCCACTTGGTATCGTTCACTTTGTCAACTTTAGTCTTTATTTCTGAGTCAGTTATATGTCACTTCACGGTCCCCGGTTAATTAACATATGGGTATATATAAGCTACCCACATGTTTGTCGTTGAAAATATAGGATCATAATTTATGGTTTTTGTTAAACATTGTAAACCCCGTGGGTATTATGTTTATTAGTGACCACTATTTATAATGATAATTACATGACAAATATTAAACACTAATGGACCCTAAGCACATAGACAGGCCAACTTTATTCTCTAATACTCCCCCGCAGTCCGAGCGGTGAAATCACGAAAACTCGGACTGGAGTAACACATGAAACATTAAAGCTACAACTATTTTGATGATGAAGGAATCTTGTATTAAGTGGACACATAACTTTGTTCTTCAAGATCTTCACTATGTAGGAGCAAAAGCAATTGATTAAACCTGCAAGCTCATAACTTTTTTTTTTTTTTTTTTTTTTTGACAAGAGAGATAAACATCTAGAATGGAATAAATAAAAAAGAAAGACGAGACTTTGGTTGGTTAAAATTTCGAATAGAAAACAGAAAAATAAGATAATTAGGAAGAAATAGACTGGTGACCAAAATATCAATGGCTTTCAAATAGAAAAAGAAATTATTGAGAAGAATAAAATAAAATTGGAAACAAAATAAAATAAAAATAAAAGATGATTTAGAAAGATTTGACATGGAAAACAAAAATAAAGAAAAAAAAAACAAATGACTTGAGAATTTGCTTGTATTATGTGTAACAGTGTAAGGTGTAGGATATATGGAATATTTAGATTGGTGGATTGTTTGTTTGGTATCACAAAAGTGTGGTGATGAAGACGTGAAAAGTAAAGGAAGTAAAACAAAATAACAGATAACATTGGAGATTAAAAGAAGATACTGGAAATATTGGAGATGAAAAGGAGATCCTGGAAGAATTCTTCTTCTTTTTTCTTTTTTCTTTTTTAATTATTTTTGAGATTTGAGATGTGACGGGGTGGTACAAAAGTGGCGGCTTGATGACCGCGCAGGTCTCAAGATCATACTATGATACGATTAGTTTTAGTCAACATTCAAGTCTTTTGCCAACATAATGGATTCAGTAAAGAAAAGTTTTCAAACATGATCTAACCCTAAATCCCATTGATAAGTTCAAAGAAGCTTATGCATATGAAGTAAATCTATTTGCTTGCTGCACCCCATTCAGTCTTCTTTCCACAGGAGCTTCTTGTTTCCGATAATTTTTTGAACTCTCCCATACCGCTCTTCACACAATTTGTGAAAAGCACTAAATATTGGATCTGAGGGAGGAGCCTCATCATCTTCATCAACCCATTTGTCCCAATCAACTGTGACGTAATGTGGGGTCTTGGCATCTCCCTTCAAAAGTTTATTCCACCATTTTAGCTCCGCTTTCTCCAAAATGCAAAAAATACTTCTCCCACCAATATGTATCTTGATCTCCTCGTCAACTTTGTGGGCTAGTTCAAGCTTGATATCATATTCATGCTGACCATCTGTAACAGAGAGTGAAAAGACAGTACCTTCATGAGCAAGATTAGCTTCCTCATCCTTAGTACCAGCCAATTCAACTGTGAGATAAACCTTGTACATTCTCTGGGCCCACTTAATCTCGGGATGACAAATCATCTTTGTCTTCTTGTTTCAAGATAGAAAGAGAAAACCCTAAAAAAGAAGGAAACGCTGTGGCAGGACCGATTATATTAAACCCCGTGCACCTATGTTTATTAGTGACCACTATTTATAATGATAATTACAGGACAAATATTAAACCCTAAAGGGGTGTCAACCATGCCTAACAAAATATTTCATACCTAATCACCCACCAATAATATCATTCCATCTCATCTCATACCTAACCATAGATTTTTAGTGGCAACCATGCCTAACCCATAACTCATCTAATTTTATTTTTATTTTTTTATATTTATAATTATATTAAACAATTTATAATTAGACTAAAATACACCGTTGGTCCCTAAACTTGTCTCGGAGGATCGCGATGGGACGAACCTCGCCCTTTTCATCGCCACGGGTCCAAACAGTAGCCATTAAATGCCAGATTCGTCCCTTGACCACTAACACCTATGTCAACGGCTCTTTTCTGTTAGATACAGGAGGGTAATATAGTCCAATCACATTTATAACTCAACCTAGTTAATTCTAACCCAAGAACTATTCCACCAAAACAAAAAAGGGATATTGTTTGAACAAATAATATCAGTGTTTCTGAGTCCTCACCACTTAAGTATGACTTCATAAAAGTCAACTGGTAAAGAAAGTAATAGCTCACAGAAATTTACCCAGGATTAACAAACAAATTTATACATTATCAACTACTTAGCTAGTTGACTTATAACAGTCAACTATATACAGTGTTTGATGAAATTGGAACATAACTGATACCACGGAGTCATTGTCTGATACATGTTAATTTACTAATTCGTTACAAAAATATAAAAGATGAATTTGGGCCCAAATTCAAAACGTTCAACTGATGAACCTTCAAATGATCTACACAGCTGTGATTGATATCCAGAAACTGTTGAACAGACAAAACTGTTAGGCCTAACTTGATGATGTTGCTGCCACCTTGTCTGCAAAAACAAGTATACAAATTACAAACATATAAGTTATGAACTGTAGTGTTACAGGTTAATGGAATTTAACACATGACATGTTATTCATCACTGAAACATCACCTAGGGTCGCCTTTGGGCGAAGAGTGCTAGGACGCAGTTTGTAATCTTTTCTTTGCTCCGAAAGGGTGTCTTAACACCGCTTGAAACATCTGCAGCAGCACCACCAACCCTTTCAGCCTTCCCCTCCAAGTCAAACCCAGGCAAGTTCTCAACATCAAACCTTGCAAACTCAACCATTTTGGCCTTCCCCTTCCCATCTAAACCTCGCTTAAATTCTTGAACAACTTCTCTCCATTTTTTTCTGGGCAAAACCTCCTCTTCATCAACCATCTTTCCTTTTCCCTTTCCTTTAATTTTGTCCCTTTGTTTAGCTACAACCCCTTCTTCATCCTTGATTACTACCCCACCTTTCACTCTTGGTGTCCTGGTTCCACTCCCCTGCATTTTTTCCTTAGCTATCCCCTGCCATTGACTTGTAGTCCTAAAAGGTGTTTGACTAAGCATCCTAAAGTTAGCATCCTGCTCTACCCAACCCACAACTTCAAAACTGATGTTTTTTAAGTAAAATTGTGCTAACTATTGGGGCTTGTGGGCTATGAAGATATCAACTGAGTCATTTGTTTCAGCCATTCCAAACAAAGTATGAACATCAACATCAGTATGAATCAAATGCAAACCATTTTCTAGGGATTGTTTAGGATCACAGAAAAACAACGCCCATTTTTGTTCATTAATCTCTGATAACACATTATCAAGGCTTGAACTAAATATATCCCTATCAGTGGTAAAGGCACACAGATTAATTAATGAACCTCGTTCATACCTGAGTGGGCTATAATCAAAAACCCCATTATAGTGGATTCTGAACAGGACCTCACCTTCTTCTTCTTCCTTGACATCCTTAAACGTGGAGACGAATATGCTTCTGTCCTTCATTCTTAGTTTTTGGTTTTTTTAAGAATGGGTTTGACTAGATGTGTGTTTCAGTACGTGAGTGTGGATGTATGTTAGGTTTCGTTTTGATTGGGTTTTGTTAAATGGGTCGGGTTATTATGATAGTGTTTATGGTTTCGAATCTTGTTAGTTGGGTTCTTTTGGTGATTCCAACCACATTAATTGTGTATATGCGTATCAAGGAAGGCAAAAGGCCAAGTTGCAGGGTACCAGGTTTAAAATGTCACAATTGGTCCCTCAATTTGGCCAGTCAGCCGTTTTTTTGCACTTAAAATTCCCGCGTATTTTTTGTCACACAAACTTGACTTTTTCTCTGTTTACTAACTTCACAATTAGTCCCTGAATTTGGAACGTCCAGTTGTTTTTGGTATTTATTGGTTAATACACTATATCATTTGCATATCAACAATCACAAGAAACAACCTCCCAATGGCTGACTTCCCACTACTTGAAGAACTCGCCAAATCTTCGAACTCCGACTACATGTTTGACTCGATTTCTCTCTTTTATCAGAGAGAAAACGATAAGGACATCAAAATTGCTAAAGGACTCCAAAACACTTTGACTGACTTGATTCGGGGTATGAAGGAAACCCAACAATACATCT
>BPTQ01006618.1:0-14374 GCA_019973895.1 Chrysanthemum seticuspe | reverse complement strand
TGTTTAATTGTAGCCGTGGGTTGTGTGTAAGCCAAGGAGGCTTGGTTTTGTTCGTGTTGCTTTGATTCTTGTTTCCTTGTCACGTACACGCTACGAGGGTAACGTATCATCATCTCTCGCATCTTCCTTTGTGTTTCTCATTCCATTCGTGGCCTTGGACTATGTTTCTATGGCTTGTTTTATCAATTTTTGTCACATAAAATCATAAGTATATTGTCACATAATAGGGTAAAACAAGAGTACATAAAACCTTGATTATTAATCTTTATAAATCGTATGATGTATGATATGTTAATATGAATACAAAACTGAAAATGGGTCTTTCTTTATGTCGACTTATATGAATGATAAGAAAGGGTTTAATGTGCTTGTAAAACTATACGAATACGTATGTGAGTAATGGATTTGATAACGAATGATTTACGGGTTGTTTTGATTTAATCAAGGGGCGTACAAACTGATTTTGGGGAGGGGTGTCTCGACATTAAAATGATATCTCATAAGGAGTATTATAATCTTGTTTTAATCGAGCTAAAATGGTTTAGAACGGATTCGTTAATCATAACCTAAAAACTAGGATTTGTAATTACATGAATTATTAAAGTGAAGGGGTTATTTTGTAAATTATGAAATTTGATGGATTAACTTGTTAATATAGTAACTAAATGGATTTAATGAGTAAAATGAGTAAACTTGCTATATTTACACTTTTAACCCTATACTTTACATTTTTTGACATTTTAAACTCTAAACTTTTGTAACTTGTCATAAATGTTCCTTAAATCATAATAATACTCATTTTCATTATTTAACTATAGATAAGTGACTAAAGTTGCTAAATATGGAAACCTGCTAATTATGGAAACTTACTAAATATGGAAAGTTACCTAAAATGGAAAGTAATTAAAATAGAAAGATTTTTAAAAATGGAAAGCCGTCTTAAACTAGTAATCTGATTCTTATAGAGCGTTATCTAATTCATATAGGTTCCAGGCGACGGGATTGATCTCTTTCTTGATTTTACTTCCATTGTGATTGCTCCGAATAAGGTACAGATATTCTATCCCTTTTCAGTAGGGATTTCTCCTGACTTTTCGATCCTTGACTTTACTTCACTTATGATATCCCTTGCTATGATTTCCTTATGCTATGATCCTTTTGATATGATTCCGACTTAATCCTTTGATATGATTCTATTCGCTATGACATTAGTTTGTTATGATTATGAACCTCTGATTATGAACCATCTGATATGAAACTTTGATATGAACTTTGATATGAACTCTGATATGAACTTTGATATGAACCCTTATAATATGATATGAAATTGATTTGACCCTTCAGTTTGATACCCGAGCCAAATATGTGTTCCTAGTCAGGAAGGTAACCTGACCGTGTCATTGATGCACCAATGGCATGACTCCAGTGTGCACGAGTGATGTTGCACACCGTCCCCATTTTGATATGATTATGAGCTCACTATATGTATATGATTTGGCCATTATATGTTTTGGGGGGCGTATGGATGCATCCTAGATATGATATGTTTCGAGGGATTTGATCTGATTGGAGCTTTGTCTGGTGAATGATGTCGGGTGCAATCCGCGTCTTCACAATTCTGGGAGCTAGCTACTCCATTTCTTACTGAGGTCTCCCCTCCTATTATGTATGGTATTCCGAGGTCACCCCTCCGAATACAATGGCTACATATGATATGATATGATATGTTTCTGGGCTCGGGTAGATTTCTGATAACCCTTACACTTTTGATAAACCTATATTGTACCTTCTGTATTCCCCAACACACCATAATCTGTATTACGTGTTCATTACTCAATACCTTATATGATTTACTCGTACCAAGATATAGATACTCCATTGCATTGATATGTCACGCTTTCTTTCCGTTACCTCAGACTATGGTTCCATTCACGTACCGGGTTATTATATGCTTTTTGAATTTGATGATGCTATTCATGTTTTATGTGACCATTTGATTTATCCTGCTATGATGTGATTAATATGCGGTCATCTGAGTTACCTGTTTCTAACTGATGATATGTGATCTCACTATTATGTGACCCTCTGTATTGTCTGGTGATTATACTAATGTGTAATCGATAGTTTTGTCTGCTTATTATGTGTACTACGTTCATTTGATCTCGTGGACTATGACTATCCGTTGTATCCTTATCTACTTGTTGTTGACCTGCCATGTTGTATATCGGTTTATGCTACGGTTTGATTGGGTAAATGGTTCAGCTTGTGATGTCTGGCTTGTTATTTGTTTAGTTGCCTGCTATGTCTTTAATTCATTTAATTATATTGCTCATACTGTATTTCCTACTGGTTACGTGTGACTGCCATGTTTTTGACTGCCGTTATGATACTGATTATGTTTCCAACTAAGGATTTTGACCTGTGTGAATTGCCATGCTCACTTATTATTAATTGCTTCCGCTTTTCCTGTAGACATTTGTTTGGCTTGTATGTCTCCTGAGTTCTTGATTTGATTGTATGACATATATGTTGTGTGGATGCTACGCCTGCTATGTTGCTTATGTTTCAGTACTTGTATGCCTGGGTTGTATGTGCTTGTATGCTGGTCTTGATGCTTTGCCTGGCTTCGTTCTCCTTGTTTATGTGCTTTGGATATCTGTATAATTGTGTTCTGCAGGATCCTCATTGACTCATTCTTCTAATTTCGCTGCAACTTTGTTATTCGTTCCCTTTGTTTTGTTTCGCACTTCAGATTTTATTTAGATTTCGTTTTGTTATATCTGTTCACTGGGCTTTTTCAGCTCAGCCGCATTTCTTTTCCTGCGGCAGGTGTTAGGTTTGAAGATGGGCTTTGATTGGGCTGAGAGTTGGATTTATTTGAGTGGACCAACCCTAGATACCTTATTATTCGGGTTTATTTTGTTGGGCTACTGTTTGAAGATTTCATTTTATTTTAGACATATTGGATTTTGTATTTTTCCTTGTAAGTCATTCGTCTATATGACTTAGTATTTTATTTCTTAAAGGTTTTCGTTTGTAAGGATTTTATCTGTATGTTCTGATATGACACCAGAATGTGACACTTCTACCCTTGTCGGGTTGGGGTGTTACAATTATGGTATCAGAGCCCAGGTTTCGTCTTGTTGACCTTAGGATTGACCTGTGAGGACTTGGGTAGACACTAGGCTTCCGTCTGTTATGATATATCCCGATTCTCTTTGGATTGTCGTTCAGATTTGACTTCGATAATCTTTTGTCTTCACTGTTTTGGGTCTTCTTCTCTTCACATTTGATTTTATTATTGTGTATTCGCATATCCGTTTGTCGATCGTTAGACAGAGACTAACCGCGGAGCCGAAGATGATGGTGCCGATACTGCGTTGCTGCAACAGTCCCTGTGCTGGAGAGGTTCGTGAAGCAGAAGCCACACCCGACTGCCGTGCTGTTGGAGACATCAGGATGCAGCTGGACGAATCAATCAAAGACGCAAAAGACGGAGACAAGATTCAACCGGTGGCTGAGAAGGTTCATCTACTTCATTTGATTTGGGCGCGACTTGTGTTACTCCGATTCGTTTGTCATGCGTTTTGAGGCGGTTTGATATTCTGTTAAGTGATTCTGATCAGTATTGCTTTTCTTGATTTGTTCGGAACTCGGTTGGAATCGTGAAGTTTTATCGTTTAGCATATTGGTGATATCTCAGTTTTTCCTTTGAATCTTCAATAATGAGTCATGAGGAACCGTTTTACGCAAGTTGGTGGCCTTCTCTCCTTTGTGGTATGGTAAGTTGTTTGATGTGTTATATGCTGTATGTATGCGATTCTGGTCTGCTCTGGTATGTTACTTGATATCTGTACGTGATATGTTTTGCGTGATATTGGCCTTGTGATTTGTCATGAACCGGGACAGAATATGGTGACAATAAGGGTTTGTTATGTGATGCAAGTATTATGACGCCTGATCAACGTGATAATACCGAGATCATATAATTTGAACTTATTGGAATCATACGACGTCTTGGGAAATGCCTGGGGTTGGTACGTGAATGGACTAAGACTTATAACCGTTATTTGTCACTCCTCATGTTCGATTAGAATTCTGTACCTCTTTGTGAGATTCTCACCGATATCTGTTACGTGTAAGATTTGTACGCTTTGAAACTGATACGATTATGATCTGTATGGAACTATGGATTGCTACGTCTGCCCTAAACTTGTGCGTTTCTGTGTACCCTTGGCGACTCCAATTTTCGAGGACGAAAATTTTCTTTTTAGAGGGGAAGAGTTGTAAAACCCTAAAATCTCAATCGCGTGAAATGACAATTTTGCCCTCAAACTTAAAATTTTACAAACTCGGGAAACACTTCAACATCGTTAGACAAATTATATCATCAATAAAATATATCCATTATGAAGTAATATACTTATGATATAAATTAAAAGAACATGAAAAATAAAAGTCTAAGTAACAATTAAAAGTATCATTATGTACACATTTAACTTGGTCTACAAAAGAGACTAGATACATGATTTGGAGATAAGAATGGAAGTTACAAAATTTGGTCTTCCCCCCCTATATGGCCGGCCACTATTCACTCCACCATTTAATTCCATATCAATTATAATCAAGTCTCATTTACCATTTCTATCTTCATTTCAAAATACCAAGAAACCCTAAAAAGTATTTCTCTCTAGCATAGTGGCGGCATATCATTATTTCTTCATCTTTTGATCCGAAATTCATACAAACAAAAGGTTCCTTGGAGGCTCGTGATAGTGTATGATCGATTGGTGGACGTGGGGATTGTGTTTGGTTCGAAAACAAGCTTGGTCGTGGGTGTTTAATTGTAGCCGTGGGTTGTGTGTAAGCCAAGGAGGCTTGGTTTTGTTCGTGTTGCTTTGATTCTTGTTTCCTTGTCACGTACACGCTACGAGGGTAACGTATCATCATCTCTCGCATCTTCCTTTGTGTTTCTCATTCCATTCGTGGCCTAGGACTATGTTTCTATGGCTTGTTTTATCAATTTTTGTCACATAAAATCATAAGTATATTGTCACATAATAGGGTAAAACAAGAGTACATAAAACCTTGATTATTAATCTTTATAAATCGTATGATGTATGATATGTTAATATGAATACAAAACTGAAAATGGGTCTTTCTTTATGTCGACTTATATGAATGATAAGAAAGGGTTTAATGTGCTTGTAAAACTATACGAATACGTATGTGAGTAATGGATTTGATAACGAATGATTTACGGGTTGTTTTGATTTAATCAAGGGGCGTACAAACTGATTTTGGGGAGGGGTGTCTCGACATTAAAATGATATCTCATAAGGAGTATTATAATCTTGTTTTAATCGAGCTAAAATGGTTTAGAACGGATTCGTTAATCATAACCTAAAAACTAGGATTTGTAATTACATGAATTATTAAAGTGAAGGGGTTATTTTGTAAATTATGAAACTTGATGGATTAACTTCTTAATATAGTAACTAAATGGATTTAATGAGTAAAATGAGTAAACTTGCTATATTTACACTTTTAACCCTATACTTTACATTTTTTGACATTTTAAACTCTAAACTTTTGTAACTTGTCATAAATGTTCCTTAATTCATAATAATACTCATTTTCATTATTTAACTATAGATAAGTGACTAAAGTTGCTAAATATGGAAACCTGCTAATTATGGAAACTTACTAAATATGGAAAGTTACCTAAAATGGAAAGTAATTAAAATAGAAAGATTTCTAAAAATGGAAAGCCGTCTTAAACGAGTAATCTGATTCTTATAGAGCGTTATCTAATTCATATAGGTTCCGGGCGATGGGATTGATCTCTTTCTTGATTTTACTTCCATTGTGATTGCTCCGAATAAGGTACAAATATTCTATCCCTTTTCAGTAGGGATTTCTCCTGACTTTTCGATCCTGGACTTTACTTCACTTATGATATCCCTTGCTATGATTTCCTTATGCTATGATCCTTTTGATATGATTCCGACTTAATCCTTTGATATGATTCTATTCGCTATGACATTAGTTTGTTATGATTATGAACCTCTGATTATGAACCATCTGATATGAAACTTTGATATGAACTTTGATATGAACTCTGATATGAACTTTGATATGAACCCTTATAATATGATATGAAATTGATTTGACCCTTCAGTTTGATACCCGAGCCAAATATGTTGATAACGCTACACGCGTCGTTCGGGGTCAAAGGAACTTCCTTTTCTTCGAGCAAGTTTTATAACACCCTAGGCAGTGAACCTAATCGTTGTAGTGTAGTAATTAGGGTAAGCCACGGGTATTGATATCGTTCTCTAGGGGAATAGGAATGCTAGTAGGGAGTTACTACGCTAAGGTTAAGGTTGAGGAAGATTATTTTTTATATTTTTATATTTTATGAAAATGGAAAGGTACGAATCTCGGGTATTGGATTTGGGGGGTTGGTATTTCTACCGATTACTCTACTATTATCTAATTATCTAAACTAAGGTTGTGGGAGTCTATGTCTAATTAATGTGTGCTCGTATGATAGTTTAAAGATGTGTTTACTTAGTTTGTATTACTCCTTAATTATCTCCTATTGATGGTTGAGTGTCACGTCTTATTCCTAGTTGCGTTGTGTTTCTAAAGTTGTAGGGTATGCGTTTCTCCCTAACTCTTTGAACTTACCAAAGGGTCTTGTCTACAAATCCACTTAGAGATTATAGACTCCTACTCTAAGGCGCTCTTCGGATGGTTTAGACTACAATCACTCAGGTAATCATACTCTAGGGTTCACAAAGATGAATCAAGCATTAAGTACACAACGAATGACCTATCGCATTACTAGATCATTAATCAACTAAGATAAGAAACAACCAATCAATATTTAATAATTAAGTTTCATACTTCCTAAGCAAACACACAAATAAATTAGCCGGACATGGAGAACATGCAAGCATACACACAAACAATCAAAGACATAATTGAATTAATGAAGCAAAGACTTATCTTGGTGTAAGATAGGGTTAAAAACCCTAAAATACTGTACAAGACACCTTAGGTTCGGTTTTAGGTTTTTACTCCAAAGACTCTCCACATAAAGACTGAAAAATTCGGATTCTATATATAAGATTACAATTGCGACGGCGTCACCTTATGTTTAGTGACGCCGTCGTGTCGCCGCCATTAGGGTTTCGTCTTGGCCACGTTAACCTTGCGACGGCGTCACCTTATGTCCGTGACGCCGTCCTCTTCAGCTTCTGACGTCGTCTGGATCGCATCTAGGCCGTCTGAGTAGCGACGGCCTACTCTTTCACAACTAGACGCCGTCTCTTGAAAACACGAGTTTTGAGTTCTGACCCGTCACAACAATTCTCCGACGGCGTCGCAAATAGCTCCTGACGCCGTCGCCTTCTTCATTCAGCGACTGTGAGTGTCTGATTTCGACTTTGGCCATTTTCTTCATATATTCGCGCCTTTCTGTCCAAATAAGTGTCATTCCAGCATTTTGCCTTCACGAGACCTAAAAAGTGAAAAGGAACGATATTAAGCAATAACGGATACAAAAGTGATCAAATAAGGACTTAAACGACCCCTCAAAATGGTACCTTTTAAAACCTTATCAAATATCCCTACACTTGTTATTTGCTTGTCCTCAAGCAAATGTGCTTTTAGCCAATTAATTTATAAGTTAGGGGTCATTTAGCATTAATTCAAAACGGTCCACAACACATATAAGCCCCGCAAAAGTCATAACAAGCACGGAAATTACATACTAGCACCTCACATGGGGTGTTTGGATACTCACATCTCTCTCAGGTGTATAAATGAAATATAACAATATAGGAAATGGAAGATAAACACTCATTAACCGGTCCTAGTACATAGATTACCATAGGCTTGAGAATAGATCAAACCTCCATCGCTTTGGCGTAAGCACCTAGGAAAGACTATCAAAGAGGTCTTTTAAAGGGTTGTAATGTTAGGCTTACGGTAGGGAAATAAGGGTTTGGTGGGATAAGCTATTTAGTGGTGGTAAGTCAAAAATCTTTATGTTAACTGCATATGAAGAATGGCGTTGCTAAGCCAAGACTCGACACTCTAAACTCTAGATAACTGAAATAAACAAACATAAATTTAAAGGATAGATGTAGGATGGTAGCCCGTATGTTTTTTTTGTTTTGTTTTTTTTTAATCACTCTATATTTTTTTTTCTTTTCTCTTTTTCTATTTTTTTTCGATTTTCATACACTTTTACTCTACCATCCTCTAAGATAACATCAAAATACTAGGGATTTATAAGCATATCCCTACACTTGAGTTTTTATTACTCTAACACTAATTTGACCCGATTTGAAAAGATCAAAACACTTGGGGTATATTATTACGTAAACAAAGGGAATTTGAATTTAACGTTCCCTTCCCGTCATTCATAAACTTTAACTTTTCCCATGAATCCCAATCATCCCAAAACTGTATACAAAGGATATGAATCGACTTAGCAACTTATGCAAGCAACTAGATAATTGAACTAAGGGTTTAGGGTGATAACAAATAATTGCACTAAAAGTGAGTGCATAAGGGGTAGGCTAAGGCGATTTGGGTGTATATTTGGGGGTGGGGTGTAAACAATGCTCTTCATTGATATTCCGGAAAAACCGAAACATCACGAGAACCGCGAAAAGGATAGGCTCTGAGGGGTTAACTAGGGGTATCGTGTACTAAAGATGAGTACAACGCAAAGGGTGTGGGGGAATTACTCAACCGATGTGGAAGAAGTAATAATATTACGGGTATCAAACAAGGGTTTATCCTAATGCCTCTTATCATTTAGTTATTCCTAACTACACAAGTGTAGTCTCACTAGCGATCTCGGAATGCATCACAAAACAAGTTCTAGAATCTAATATACTACTGGTTCACACTCTAAGCATTAAAGATGAATGCTTTAATTCCTACTAATCTAAGGGCGATCCTCACATTTTGGGTGGAATTTGGGTGGTAAGGGTTTTTGTGCTAGTCATATAACTTCCTATCCATGAGACGCTTTTGTTAAGACTAATGGCCCACTCCTATATGTCATGAAAAATTTTAAATTTGGTGCCAAAATTACCCTAACCGACATTTCTCATGGTTTATTACACAATCACAATTGGACAAAGCAAATAGTCAAGGATAAGCATAGTTTCAAAGTTCCCGTTTTATTTTCCCTCCCTACACTTAAACTGAACATTGTCCCCAATGTTCCCCGAAAGTATCAAAGTTATGATAAAAGAAGGTAATTAAAAACGAAAGAAACTAATACTCCCCTGATTAGCTCGGTAGGATCCGTGTAAAGTGGTGGTTAAATTCTTTTCAAGAAGAATTTATGCGTGAAAAGCTCCTTCCAATCTTTTGTAACTTCTTCTTGACAAACTAAACCTGCACACTTAAAGAAAACAAACGAAACCTTCGCGTAAAATCGGCGGTAATAATATATATAAGACTCGATTTAAACTAGGATATAATGCTTGTGGAATGGATGTTTACAGAATTTCAAAGAAAATTAAGACCTGGAAAATTCCAAAAATTTATAAGTAGCTTCAGAAAACGAGAAAAAGTAATCTGATGTTTTTACTCCTTCCTGACGCCGTCAGGTTGCAATCCTGACGCCGTCAGGTTATCCTGACAAAAACTGGTCTGCGATTTTCTGGAAAAATTTCTGGAAAATTTACATCTTTAGAATCTGGAAAAATTTCTGCAAAACATTCATTATGACTCGATACAAGCATTTGACTCGAACAAACAAACATATATATCTTTTAATTAATTGTTATTCTCATGTTTACGTTTCTTTTGAAAACGTGTGTAATCCTCCCTACACTTATCCCTTATGTAAAATACCTTTATATGTAATTAAGACGAAGTTAAAAACAAAATAAAGCATTTTTACAAATTTAAACATGAGGATAAACAATTAATAAAAGATATATGACACTAACAAGCAAACAATTAAGCATGGGTTGCCTCCCACGAAGCTCTTTTCTTTATTTAAGAGTCTTGTAGCTAGACTCATAGTCGTGCTCCTACGTTTTCTCACCACCGCCCTCTTGATTCTTTGTTTTCCCTTCATCGAAAGGGTGCAGACGCTTTATGCTCACCGTGGATTCCTTGCCAATGCTGTCAATTATGGCGACGGTTTTATCTTTTAAATTGGTCTCCTTAACTGTGAAAGGCCCAAACCATCTTGGTTTGCTTCTTCCTCGTAATGCCCTTATCCGAGACCTATACAAGAGCACTTTTTCTCCCTTTATAAATTCCTTAAGGTCCTTTTGTACCTTAGGTAATGAGGTAGGATTGCTTCTTAACTTTTTATCGGGTTTCCACAATGTCGCATACAATCCTTGAACCATAAAGTCTCTAAGCCCTTTTTCCCAGTCATTTTTCTTCTTCTTAACATTGTTATCCGGGGCTTTTCGATTTCCACCCGTAATCATTTCCATGATCTTAAGAGGATATCGTGGGACGATGGGTATTCTAGCGTACCCCTTTCCGCTTTTGAGTATCATGATGCCTTCTCCGCATTTAATGGTTGCCTTGGCGGTGGCCAGGAATGGCGTCCCAAGAATGAGAGGTACGTTTTCATCTTCCTCAACATCAATGATCACGAAATCCACTGGATAAACGATGTTAGCTACCTCAATTAGAACATCAACAGCTATTCCTACGGGATGGACATAAGTATGATTAGCTAGGGAAAGTCTAAGGTCGGTTTTTGCTGGTTTCTCATTAGTTAGCTTATTATAGATTGACAATGGCATTATGTTCACATCGGTCCCTTGATCGGCCAAGGCATTTATATTGTCCATGTCACCGATGCTAACTGGTATCACGAAATTCCCTGTGGTGTTTCGTTTTCTTGTTAACGGTTTTTTTATGACCAACTCATACGTAGGTTCCATAGGTAAAGCATCGTATTCTTCTTCCGTCATCTTTCCTTCAAGAGCATCCCTAAGAACTTCATTGTACCTAAAGTTGTTTACTTGGTTTGCAATGGTTTTCTTGTTAATTTCATGCTTAAGGTAGTATTCAATGGTCTCAGGTTCATCATTAGGCATGGACTCATCCTTCGTGCTTTCCTCAGTATTCCACATCTCAACCCTTGCATTCTCAGGCATGATGGAAACGGCGTTTACGAATGAAGTGGGAGGGCAATCATTGCTTCTTACGAGCACTTTTTCGGGAGCCCTTGTTTTGGTAAATTCAATTACCAAATCCATCATTTCTTTCATCTTTGCTTGCATTTCCTCTCTCTGCCTATAAACCTCCTCTTCAAATTTGGCTAATCTCTCTGTATGAGCTGCCATATACTCCCTCATTTGATCTTTGAAGCTTGGTGAAAGTGGTATTGGGGAAGTAGAACGGAAACGCCTTGCGGAACTTGGGTTTTGCTCGCGACTTGGAGATTCCGAAAGAGGTGTGGAGCGGTTGGTGGAGTGGGCGGATTTGACGATCTCTCGAGGAATTTGTACAGGTGCTCTTTTCTGCCTTTCCATCAGATAATCAATTCCTCTCTCTATAGCACTCAATTGCTCTTCGAGTGTATCGGAGGATTCAGGAGGAGTGGATATGGCATTAACCACGTTAATTGGAGTTTCGGGAGATTCACTCCAATCTTCGTAGTTTTGATCGGCGAGCTCCTCTATTATATCCCACGATTGCTCTGCATTAAAGTCGCTGAGTCTTCCACCGGCAGCTCGATCAATGGATCGTCGAGTAATGAAATCGGTATGATCATAAAAGATTTGGATTTGAAGCCAAAGATCAATGCCATGGTGTGGAAGTCTACGGAGTAATTCCTTAAATCGAGTCCATGCTTTGTAAAGAGACTCACCTTGGAGCTGCTGGAATGTCAAGATGTCTCGCCTAAGCTTAGTAGTTCTCCCCGGTGGGAAAAATTGAGCAAGGAAGCGAGAAGTAAGATCATCCCAACTTGAGATGGAGCCGGCGGGAAGTCGCTCAAGCCAATTACTAGCTTGGTTCCGTAGAGAGAATTGGAAGAGACGCAGGCGCGTGGTCTCCCGAGTAGTAGCATCAAGGTCAATGGAATCGACGATTTTGAGGAAATCCCTCAGATGCTGATTTGGATCTTCGGAACGAAGTCCATGGAATGCACATCCGTTTTGCACCAACCGGATGGTGTCGGATCGCAGGGCCGTAGTTTGGGCTTGGTCGGGAAGCTCAATGGTGTTCCTATAGCCTAAGTGGCTTGGTCTTGAGTATTCACCAAGAGTACGGGCTCTTGGCGGGTCATTTGGTGGTATGTTGATGAATGGTAGTGGGTTATCACCTTCCATGATGAAAAGTGATGGAATTACTAACAAAGGTTACGAAGAAGGGGGATAGACTAAGAGAAATCTAAAAATGAGAAAAAAGTTTACTTGATAGGAATCAAGCAAAGAAACCTACACGAGGTGGACTACTAACTAGCTATTCTATTCCCCGGCAGCGGCGCCAAAAACTTGATAACGCTACACGCGTCGTTCGGGGTCAAAGGAACTTCCTTTTCTTCGAGCAAGTTTTATAACACCCTAGGCAGTGAACCTAATCGTTGTAGTGTAGTAATTAGGGTAAGCCACGGGTATTGATATCGTTCTCTAGGGGAATAGGAATGCTAGTAGGGAGTTACTACGCTAAGGTTAAGGTTGAGGAAGATTATTTTTTATATTTTTATATTTTATGAAAATGGAAAGGTACGAATCTCGGGTATTGGATTTGGGGGGTTGGTATTTCTACCGATTACTCTACTATTATCTAATTATCTAAACTAAGGTTGTGGGAGTCTATGTCTAATTAATGTGTGCTCGTATGATAGTTTAAAGATGTGTTTACTTAGTTTGTATTACTCCTTAATTATCTCCTATTGATGGTTGAGTGTCACGTCTTATTCCTAGTTGCGTTGTGTTTCTAAAGTTGTAGGGTATGCGTTTCTCCCTAACTCTTTGAACTTACCAAAGGGTCTTGTCTACAAATCCACTTAGAGATTATAGACTCCTACTCTAAGGCGCTCTTCGGATGGTTTAGACTACAATCACTCAGGTAATCATACTCTAGGGTTCACAAAGATGAATCAAGCATTAAGTACACAACGAATGACCTATCGCATTACTAGATCATTAATCAACTAAGATAAGAAACAACCAATCAATATTTAATAATTAAGTTTCATACTTCCTAAGCAAACACACAAATAAATTAGCCGGACATGGAGAACATGCAAGCATACACACAAATAATCAAAGACATAATTGAATTAATGAAGCAAAGACTTATCTTGGTGTAAGATAGGGTTAAAAACCCTAAAATACTGTACAAGACACCTTAGGTTCGGTTTTAGGTTTTTACTCAAAAGACTCTCCACATAAAGACTGAAAAATTCGGATTCTATATATAAGATTACAATTGCGACGGCGTCACCTTATGTTTAGTGACGCCGTCGTGTCGCCGCCATTAGGGTTTCGTCTTGGCCACGTTAACCTTGCGACGGCGTCACCTTATGTCCGTGACGCCGTCCTCTTCAGCTTCTGACGTCGTCTGGATCGCATCTAGGCCGTCTGAGTAGCGACGGCCTACTCTTTCACAACTAGACGCCGTCTCTTGAAAACACGAGTTTTGAGTTCTGACCCGTCACAACAATTCTCCGACGGCGTCGCAAATAGCTCCTGACGCCGTCGCCTTCTTCATTCAGCGACTGTGAGTGTCTGATTTCGACTTTGGCCATTTTCTTCATATATTCGCGCCTTTCTGTCCAAATAAGTGTCATTCCAGCATTTTGCCTTCACGAGACCTAAAAAGTGAAAAGGAACGATATTAAGCAATAACGGATACAAAAGTGATCAAATAAGGACTTAAACGACCCCTCAAAATGGTACCTTTTAAAACCTTATCATATGTGTTCCTAGTCAGGAAGGTAACCTGACCGTGTCATTGATGCACCAATGGCATGACTCCAGTGTGCACGAGTGATGTTGCACACCGTCCCCATTTTGATATGATTATGAGCTCACTATATGTATATGATTTGGCCATTATATGTTTTGGGGGGCGTATGGATGCATCCTAGATATGATATGTTTCGAGGGATTTGATCTGATTGGAGCTTTGTCTGGTGAATGATGTCGGGTGCAATCCGCGTCTTCACAATTCTGGGAGCTAGCTACTCCATTTCTTACTGAGGTCTCCCCTCCTATTATGTATGGTATTCCGAGGTCACCCCTCCGAATACAATGGCTACATATGATATGATATGATATGTTTCTGGGCTCGGGTAGATTTCTGATAACCCTTACACTTTTGATAAACCTATATTGTACCTTCTGTATTCCCCAAC
>BPTQ01006616.1:0-10348 GCA_019973895.1 Chrysanthemum seticuspe | reverse complement strand
GCTTAAAACTAATGGCCGAGCAATCGTCTTATAATATTATTTGACAAATTTTAAAAACGTATTTACGCTAACAAAAAACAACAAACAAATAATTATAAGTCATGCCCGCCCATTGGGCGGGCTTCGAAAACTAGTATATATATATATATATATATATATATATATATATATATATATATATATATATATATATATATATATATATATATATATATATATATATATATATATATATATATATATATATAAACAAGTAAATAAAACTAGAAAATATAGATAATACATGGTTTTTATACTAAACATTCGATAACAAGACTCGCCTTGTTAGTCGATATTTTAAAAGGAAACTAACGTCTAAAAAAAGAAATATTTTGTAATTAATGAGTTATTAAATGTTTCGAGGGCACGTTTATCGAAATGTGCCATTTATGAGTATTTAATACCATTTATGTGTTGTGCGTGGGTTACGGATGACCTAACATTAATAGCGTCAATCCACGTGGATAGTAGACTTATTAGGTTGACGAATCTAATAAGTGCACGTTATGTACGTAGGATAACATTATTAATGGGTGAATTATCCTTATGGCTCGTTAGGATGTGACTGGTTTTTGGGATAATAAGGGACATGAATAAATGGTTGAGTTTATTGAGTTGCCGAATTCGATAAGATTCGCATTGTGGTCTATTTAGTGCATTCATTGTGTCTTGTCTGGTCGATACCACACACAAGATGATACCAAACGCTAGTAACTAAATGGTGAAACGAGATAATTTTAAGATAAGAAAAGGAATACATTTGGGGTAGATAATATTGAAGTTGGGAATATATATTAAGAATTGGTTTATATTAATAGGTTGTGCCGAGTCAGTAGTTGCTGAGCCGAGTTAGCTATTATCTGCATTGCTAGTGATTGTTTGTGCTTTGCTTGTTTGAGGTGAGTTTCATAGCCCCACTTTTATCTCTGTTTTTAACTGATTGGGGTGAGAAATCATGCTACTCATTTGGACCTTCTTAAACTCTTTTGATTTGCTTATGTGTTGACTAGTTTAGATAGATATGTGGTAGATGTTTCCTTAGTCTAGGGTAGAAACCAATTGCTATGACACTGTTGCCTAGCTAAGAATATATATCTACTCCGATCTAGTCCAGGGTAGCATTAGTTCTAGGCCTTTCTACGACTCTGCTGGCTAGAGTCGCTTGGGGCCTGTTGTGATATTGTTTATGTTGTTGGTATGTGATTGGTATGTTTATTATGTATCTATCTTGGTCTCGCATAGCAAATAAACTCTTACAGGTCCACTGTTGAATTTATACTTAAACCTATGAACTCACCAGCGTTAGCTGACCTTTTAGCATGTTTTCTCAAGTAACTAAGTTGATGTTTGGAATGCTCATTCTATGGAGGCTTGGCAATGAGGCATGATTGAAGGATCATATTTAAACTCTGATAATATTATGCGGACCTATTTTATAATCTATGTTGGGCCTTATATTTGACTATTTTTGGATGATTGTATTTGGATAATTAATTATGGGATTGGTTTCTGAACTATAATTATGACTATCTTGTTTTCTATACTTATGTGATGTGCCAATCCAGTAATTCCCCGGAAACTTGTTTAAGTCTTTTGTTGTACCGAGATTTGGGGGTGTTACAGATTGTTATCGGAGCCAAGGTTATAGAGAACTAGGTATTCAATAAAACCTAAACTATAACCACATTTTAGAAAAATTGATCCTCGACCGACGCATGCCAGCCTGCCAAGCCGAAGCCTCTTGATTTGATTATGGTATGAACTGTGATTTGATTGTTGAGATGTTATGTTGTGGGATATGTTTATTGACTTTGGGATATTATGAGCTTGTTATGATTGGTGTGACTTGGGAGAATATGATGCATGGATTATGTGATAGAATAGAACTTATTCGTTTTTGTTTAAATGCATATTTTGTGTAATGCGGTACCTTTGTTTTTTAAGAGCTTTTACTACGTGATAGATGTTTTGTTTTGATGATGAGCTTTTAAAACTAGTCATTTTTAAACACTTATACCTACCCTATGCCTTTGTCACAGACCATGCCTTCATTAGCTTATGATGTGTCTGAGGAGATCCTTGCTGCTACTTCTTCCCCAGCACGGACTCTGATCACTCCTGCGCAGGGTAATCCCTATATGATTGTCCGATATCCTACTTCCACTTCATCATCATCTGATCGCCCTAGCTCTTATAGGCATCTTACATTGCATCAGGTCTTAGCATGAGTCCAGACTCCTAGACTTACTCGTTGTACTGCTCGTATGTCTGTACGACCACCATCATCACCTATGCACCTGTCAGCTCACTCTCTCCCGTCAACACCACCTGCATCACCATCTTATAGAAGACCTAGATCACCTAATCTACCACCACAGGATTCACCTTCGCATAGACACCGACTCATGGATTCCCCATTTGTTGTTGAGGATGAGGAGGAGTATGAGGATGAGGAGGATTATGTAGAGGAGGATGTGGACCCTCAGGAGGAGGATGAGGAGGATATCCCAGATGGGGGTACTCCGCCACTTCAGAGTCCTACGCATTCAGCACATTATCTAGGACGAGGCTCTTCCTTACCCTTACCTGAGCCTGATTCTCCTTGGCAGCCCTTTGACTTTGACTCACCTCCTCACTCAGCTGAGATAGGTAGCCCACTAGGTTTAGATATGCCATTAGAGATTGCTTCAGAGCCTGCAGATTATGGATAGATGGGTCTAATTTGGGAGCGGATTATATCCCAGGGTGTTAGGCTTAGTCAGTTATCAGATCGTCTAGTTGGAGTGTCGAGGGATAGTGTAGAGGACTTGAGAGCAGATATGGGTACGGTGGTTAGGAGGACTATCGCCTTGAGGGAGGTCATGTCAAAGCTCTCTAAGCAAGTAAGGGACCTACAGAGATGGTTCACGACAGCCCGAGAGGCAGACCGAGTGCTATGGCGCAAGGTCGGAGATTTAGAGAGGGAGGTCGCGGATCTGAAGAGTGATCACGATGTTCAACGTATTGAGCTCTCATCTCTATGGAGGGAGATTGACGATGTTAGGAGATCAGCTAGAGTTCCTCGTGATCGTGGCTAGATTGTCTTAGATTCATAGTATTATACCATCTTGAAACTGAGGATTCCCAAGTTCGAGATGTAGGCTTATTTTATTTATCTTGTTAGTTTCGTTGTTAGGATCATTTTTTATTTCTCTGTATCCTTTCACGTATTGTACTACGAAAACTATGAGTTATGGTTATTAGAAAGTGCATCCTTTGATTTGCTTCGGTCTTTCGTTATTTCTCTATGATGTAGTATTTTCCTTGTTAGTTTGATTGGTATTTGTGCAGTATTCGATATCCCTTGAGACCAAATCCCGCCTAATAGAACGTGAGTTGTGAACTTATGAAACTCTTGTGTTAACCTTTAGATCAATGGCACCAAGACCAAACCCGCTTAGGACCACCCGAGTAGCTCTTGCTGCTATGGTTACTCCTGTCCGTCGAGGTCGTCGTCCGACCCCGACCACTCCACCTGTTGAGAACTAGAAAACTGACAACCCCGATGTTGAGAACCCGGACGTTAATGACCAAGCTGAGAATGGTCATGTCCTACCGAACCCTTCGCCTTTGAATCAAGCCCACATCGACCAGCTCATGACACAGCGTGTAGCTGAGCTGCTAGTTGAGTCTAATCACTCAAACACCTCTAATGGAACCCCACCACTTAATCGAGCTCGAGGTTGTACCTACAAGGAGTTCCGATTATGTGGTCCCATCGAGTTCGGAGGAACCGAGGGAGTGGTTTACCTAACGAGGTGGATGGAGAAAACTGAATCCGTTTTTACCGTTAGTAACTATGATGTGGATGCCAAGGTTAAGTACGCGACTTCACTCTGAAGGACGAATCGTTTACTTGGTGGAACAGCTATCACAGATCAGTAGGAAGTGAGATAGCCTATCGCATGACTTGGACCTAGTTTAAGGCTCTTCTGATCAAGACTTACTGTCCTAGGAATGAGGTTAAGAAGTTAGAAGTTGAATTCTGGAACCATAAGGTTAAGGGTAGCGACATGACGGCTTATAACCGTCACTTCGAAGAGTTGTCGTTGCTTTGCACAGAAATGATTCGTACTGAGGCCATTAAGATTGAAAGGATTACTAATGTATTGCCTCTAGCTACTAGCAATGATGTCATCGTTGCGAAGCCGGCTAACTTGCATGAGGAAGTTACCATAGCCCAGCGTTTGATGGACTCTCTTGTGTTAGAATGAGGAGACAAGAGTAAGAGTGATAAGAGGAAGAGGAATGAGACTGTTAAGGGAGATAGCAACAAACGGCGAGAGACTGTCAGGATGTATGCTATAGGTAATGGAGAGAAGAAGGGTTATGAAGGTAGAAAAACCTTGTGTAATCGTTGCAGTCGACACCATGATGGGCAGTGCTCAGTGGTGTGTAGGAATTTCTCTAAGGTAGGACACATGGCCAGAGACTATAGGTCCCGACCCCTTGCTGTGGCACAAACCGCATAAGGAGCAGACTGGAAGGCCACTGTCACCTGTTTTGAATGAGTGCCGAGAGCTGTGGGTCACAGGAAACCCCGATAATGGAGGAGGTTTACTGAAATGAGGTGTGGGAAGTAATGGGCATAACCTTGTGAAGCGAGAGGTTGAAGGGAACCAGGGAAATCAGGGTGCTGGAAATCAAAAGAGATACGTGGGAGCAGCACGAGTGTACGTCATTGGGAAGGAAATCAGGGAGGACCTGAACGTAGTTACGGGTACGTTCCTTCTCAATAACCGTTATGCTTCCATACTGTTTGATACTGGTGCCAATGAGTTTTGTATCCACTGCCTTTATACCATTACAAGGAATTTCCCCAACACCTTTAGGATTAAGCTATGACGTAGAGTTAGCTAATGGGAATAGAGAAAGCATAGACACTGTAGTCCGAAGTTGCACACTAAGTTTCCCAGACCACCTGTTTAGCATAGATCTTTTGTCGGTTACCTTAGGAAGTTTTGACGTCATCATCGGAATGGATTGGATGTCAAAGAACGGTGCACACATCATTTGTGATGAGAAGATCATGCGTGTACCATGTGGCAAGAAGCCGCAAGGGCTTATGCTGCACCAACTGCCAAAAGAGGATATGCTGGACCACATACCCAGTGCAATAGATGTTTGTTGCACCATTCTGGACCCTGCACTGTGAAGTTTGACAAGTGCAACAATGTGGGTCATCAGGGTAAGCATTGCTGAAACCTTGAAAATGGAAACAACATGTCTTTGGAAAACATGAGTTGTTATGGATGTGGAGAGAAGGGTCATTTTAAGAGTCAATGTCTGAAAAGGAATGCCGCACAACCCAACAATGCGCTTGCAAAGGCGTATGTGCTAGGATATGGAAACGTGTCGTTGAACTCTGATGTTGTGACGGGTACGTATTCTCTTAACAATCATTCTGCAAAAATCTTATTTGATTCTGGAGCTGATAAGAGTTTTGTATCTACTACCTTTGCACCATTACTTGAAATAACCCCAATTGCCTTAGATACAACATATGAGATAGAACTAGTTGATGGAAAGATAATAGGAACCAACACAATAATCCTAATTTCCCTATTCTTTTACAAGACCACTCATTCCTTAGATCTTTTGCCAATCAAGCTTGGTAGTTTTGATGTCGTAATTGCCATGGATTGGTTGTCTAAACATCGTTTTAGGATTGTTTGTGACAAGAAAACCATTTATATCCCAATCAACGGTGAAACCTTAGTTATCCAAGGAGACAAAAGTAGAAAGTACTTGAGCATCATATCCTGTGGGTGTCTACAATACGTCCTTCGTGGAAGTGACGGTTTTCGAGATTATTGAACCCACGGACATGATTTCCAGGTGTGTTGGGTTCGAGAGAGATGTTCGGAGTGTAGACGCTAGTGAGTGAAAAATCAAACTCATATTCATGCGTCATCGTTGAACCTATAGAAATGATAAATTAATAAAAAGAGATGTTTGTGGTCAACCTATGATAATCTAATGTTTTTACTAGATTTTTATTAACAATGGTATTTAACACTTTAACTTACTCAAGGTTTTGACTTTCTAGTGGATTATTATATTTAGAAAGACATTGGTTTTTAATCTTGCATGAAGACTGTTTTCCAGTAGGACGGATCCCACGGTTCCTTTTCAAAAGGGATCCGGCTAGTATAACTTTCGGGATCCGTGGATCTGTAGTAACAGAAACAGTTTTGATAAAAACATAGGTTTTACAGTTTTTATACCACGAGAAGTGTTTTATCCTACATTTTCTTTTAGCATGCATTCATGACTTCTAATGTATCACAAAACACATAAATCACAAGAAAATAAATAATAACAAAGATAACAAGATTATTAGTAATATTGCATTTCAATGCTAAGGATGATACAAAGGATTAGGTATATGATCCCAATGTAGATTAACAACACAAAGTAAATGTCTCCATATGTGAACTTCATCATAGGGAACACAAGTGCGATGAGTGTTAGGGCGATGAGCACGAGTGCGATGTAAACCATGTTGATGACGGATCTTCTTGGTTTCGGTTAGATGGAATGAGGAGGAAGATGAAGTTTTTTTTTTGAGTGAGAGGAAATTTTTGAAATTGGAAGATTTGAAAAAGTGAGGATTTAATAAATAGGTCGACGGTGGGAGTTTTTATAGGGAAGGAGGAATTTTTGAAATTCGTGTTTTTGTTTTATTGTTGGATTAAAAGAAAAACATAAGTTTTATATACCACGACTTTAGACAAGAGATAAGACACGTATGTAAGAAAAAGGCTTCCTAATGAAGCTTCATGTAAAACATGTAATTTGCACAAAAGATAATCATATAAATACCTAAATAGGTATACTTAATTATCAAGCAAAGTAAAAAGAGAATCATACCTTTAGCGCACTTAGGAATGTCTTTACAAATGACACAGCAAATGTCACTTAGACTATTCCTGCTCCTTTGCATTTAAGATACCTTCTTAAAGAAGATATTCTTGTTACCAAGCGACTCCTAAAGCTTGGTGGGTATGAGCTTGGACTAATCAACATGACAAGGAAGATTAGTGCAAACAAAAAATATATAAAAAAAATGTTGTTATCGAATCAACATCCAAACATATAATTTTAAAAGACATGGTGTTTGTTTTTATGAAAAACCTTCTTTGTAGTTTTCAATTAACCATGGATCGTATTAAGTTTTTAAAGTACAATATACTTCAAGAAACTTGGTAACGAAGCTCTGATGCCAATTGTGGAAAACTAGAAGGGGGGGGGGTTGAATAGTTTTACCAATTAAAACTTCCTTTTAAACTATTTAGATCGACTTATGTCAATCTATTTGGGTGTGTGTGTTGGATGTTGATAAACAAGCATATAAAGATATGTAATGAAAACATAAGAGTAAGAAGCACAAAACCACAACGTGAGTATTTATAGTGGTTCGGCTACAAGGACACCTTCCTTGCCCTACTCCACTCCTCGAGTCACCTACTCGAGAGTTCGTAAACACTACACCAATCTCCTTATGGCGGAGAAGCCTTCACAACGTCGCCTACCCTTTTTCCGGTGCTAGGCTAACCAACGGGTTCTTTCACTCCAAGGTGAACCACACCTACACAACGTCGCCTACCCTTTATAAGGTACTAGGCTAAGTACCTAGTTCTTTCACTCCAAGGTGAACTACACCTTTACAACGTCGCCTACCCTTTATTAGGTACTAGGCTAAGCACCTAGTTCCATTGCAATGGAGGAACTACTACCACACTACACCAACGACTAATCCCAAAGGAGATCTACTCCTTTACAACATCATCAAGGACATCAATATCCTTGGATCTAATGCTAGTCTATCTAGTACATCGAAACACACCATATCGAATGTACATCTAAGGCGCCTTTCGTTAATGCCTTTGACTAGATCTACAAGACACCTTTCACTAATGTCTTGTGTCTTCATGTCACACCCCCAAATTACCTGTTTTGCAGCGGAATGGAATTCCTGGGGATAGACTGTCATAGCATCACAATCACAGTTATATTGAACGACCTAAAGTGTCGTTTGAAAAATACATCGCTTGATTAAATAAAAACATTCAAAGTTACAAAGATAGGTCCCAAATGAAAGTTACTATGTGCGGAAAATAAGTTTGGTACAAGTCAAACGATGTTTTTAAAGTATATAAATCCCATGTGAGACGCGTCGTCACCGCGACTCTATGATATGTCCACATGCATGCCATGAAGTGAATGCCCTAGTTACCTGAAAATACATTGCTAAAAGTGTCAACACAAAGGTTGAGTGAGTTCATAGAGTTATTGAAAATGTTAAATACGACTACCACAAGTATAAATTATGTATGACAATGTCGTCACAAAAATGATACAATTGCTATAAGTCCATGACACCGAAGCTCTGACTGATGTTCGCCCCAACAGAGTGTTTGCCAAACAACTCAAATAATGATTAAGAAATGAAATGCATCCGTCCGGTTGGAATCCGCCAACCCGGATGGAGGTGTCACCCTCGATAGATCTATCCACTCACCCTCGCTTCTATGAAATTAACGGTTCATGTTCATGAAATGGGGACATTTAACTGGCAATGAGGTAACTTAAGCAATGTAATGAATTTGAATATACTTGGTATCATAATAAAAATGATGTGCAATGTATTCTCCCCCGTGGGTTTGAATTAAGTAAAAACTTGAATAAATCGGGGCTATGAAAACTCACCTGTTGCAATGATAATGATGATGTAATGGCAATACTGAAATGAGGAGCAACCTCTGACCATGACCTATTATGAATGATATGTCCTAATGTAAATCATGAAACAATGTCGTGCATGCAAATCCACATATAATCTATACCACTTGTACGCTTTGAAAATAATGTTTATCATCGAAATATATGTTTATGACTTCTCGTCATGTTATAAAATACTTTACAAGTATTTACATTGAAATGATATCTTACGATAGTCATTTAATGATTTATGATGAAATTATAACTTTTCGTCGTAAAATAATGTCGTTGAAATTTTCATGAAAGTGACTAAAACGGCCTCGAAAGTCTAGTCGTAAAATGGTGCACGTCGAGCGTTAGGAAACGAACTCAACGGTTTTGGGAAGCTTGTATCATTATCTCAAAGTTTTAGTGTTTAAGTTTTTATCATAGAGGTCTCGATCATGGAGAAAAACATAGGTGAAGTAGGGTACTTGTACCCAATATATTGCTGAAGGTAACTTTCGGCAAAGTTTGAGTGACCGTATTTTACTCGTTACAACTTCGTTTGACGAACGGTTTGACATTTTGGAAAATAGGCTCGGTGAACTTACTTTTACTAGAAGACATCTCTTTATAAAAAGTATCCCATCTATGTTAAAAATGACCCTCAACATGATCATTTCATGACCTGTTTGGAGAACAAACTTGAAAAGAAATTTGGAGAACTAATTTTTGGAGAACAAATTTGGAGAACAAACTTGGAAAAATCATATCTTTTTAACCGTAAATCATCACGGGTCGAGCCACCCGTCATTTCGAAGATAATTGAGTCTAGTTTCATGTAAAAATACTTTCAAGGGTCAGTTGGTTATAAAATTTTATCAGTTCAACGATTAGTAACAGCAGGTCAGTTTTTCCGGAAAAATAGTTTCGTCGTTAACTTGAAAATAACATAACTTCTTCGTTATAACTCCGTTTTAACCCGTTCAAGCGGCCACGTTTTCGTTTTAAAGTATATTTTCCAAATATCTGGCCCAAAATACTTTACAAACTGTCGGATTTTCCAGATTTCACAAATAAGATCAGACCACTATATAAAGTTGTCGATATGAGTTTTTCTCGCGCAAAACCTATTCTAACCAAATCAAAACAACTCCGAAGCTATTCAAATCCTACCATACACCTTCTTAGGGTGTCATGGGTTCCTAAACATCACCAAAAGTGATATGTTTCAAAGGATTCATTATAGGATAATTATATTACATAATAAGTAATAAAAACAACAAAAGTGGTATAAATTCATATGTAACATGCATGTTTCTCAAATAAAATGATATGACCATAAAAATGAATGTGAAATAAAAATATGAATATGAATGCTTACTAGTGATATGATGAGGTTTAAGGACAAAAGGGTTTTTCCTAATCACTTGAGGTTTTTATTGCAAAACCTATACAACAAGTGATACTAGAGTTTATAAATCTTGGTCTTGAAAATTTTTGAAGCTTCCTTCTTGGTCTTGTGGCTTGGCCGGTTTTGAGAGAGAAGAGAGAGCAAGGAGAT
>BPTQ01006605.1:19764-30788 GCA_019973895.1 Chrysanthemum seticuspe | reverse complement strand
AGTTAGCAATAAAGCACACGAAAGTGTCTTTGATCACTTTCGTTGAATTGAGGTACACGGCCCACGGTTCCCCGTTGATCAGTACAAGTACTGCCTGTGATCAGGTATAACTCCAAAGAATTTCCTTGACAGGGTTTCGCAGCTGCTCTAGCTGTTCTCAAACCGGAACATCTCAAAGAAGACAACACGGAGTGAGTGAACCAGTGAATAGAAATCCACTGATTGATGAAAAGAGATTTTGAAAAACAATCGTGTATTGCTCAATAGAAATTGTTTTTGCAATACAACGAAGGTTTTATTGAAAATCCATTATCAATCATAAAAACACCTTTTGATTTGAAATATTCGAACACGGTCAATGTGCTAAAGAAAATAGTTTTTAAGCGCAATGACCGGTTTTTCAAAGGTATCCGTCAATCCATAACCTGAACCAGGATTGATTCAAAAGATTGAATCGCCCCATTGTTTCTGTTCAGTTGTCACATGGTTGATCTATATAATAGATCTCACATGCCACCTACCAGGAGCTTGTTTGATGTTGGCTCCAGAAGGCTTTCCATCTTCATTGTGAATATGTATACACATCACTCAGATGTTCTGGCAATACCACAAGGATAATGCGTAGGACTCAAGATATAATCTCTCTTTCCACATTGTGTGAAACCGAGAGTCTTCATTGAAAGTGTCCTAATGAGATTTATTGATGATCTCGTGGCTCTAGACTCAATTTGTGCATATTTGGATCCTGTGCCGGAGACTAGGGAGAGGTCTCCTTCTTCAATATCAACAATCTCTAAGAGAAAGTCGATAGATAATGTCCGTGAGAATGAAACAAGTCCTTTTAAGAGGAACTTGAGTGGTTTGGAAAGTTGAAGTGCAGTGCGTCACTGGGTCCATGACGTCTTGTCTTCAATACCGATGTTACCATCAGTAGCATATGAATTGAACCCGGTTTCTGCCCTAAGGTTGAATAAATGGAGGGCTATTTCTTTTCACCCTTTTTCACATTCAGTTCTTTTTAATTCTTCAACCCCTTCAGTGCTTACTGAGACTTCATAGCTAGAACCTTGTTGGGTTTATTCCAGTACTAGCTCAGACTCAGTCCACACTCTTCCCATATCTCATTATTCTCCTTTTATCATCATACCTAAGAACTCTACACTAACTAGTGGATTGTCCCTGGGTAGATCCCTCCGGTTCTGGCGGATCATGGGAACACATACCTAACCTTATCATCCTTATATCACCGTACATAAAGTAGAGTTGGTCGGTCAATTTGGTATTGTTCATCTGCCATTTGAAAATCAATCCAGATACTTGTGATATATTATCAAAACATTTTGTACCTGAATTGTTTTTGATATTTTTAGAACAAGTGCTCCCCCTCAACATGTGCATCAATTGTTTGAAATCGTTTTGCACACGGAGGCAAGAGGAAGAATTTACTTCTTTGATTACCATTTTCTAAAAGATATCAACATCACTTCCCTGATCAAATCAAGTAGATAAAGCATTTCCGGGAAGGATGAGGTTTTCATAAGTTTGCTCCCCCTCAATATGTGCCTCGAGATTTGAAAAGAGTTTTGCACATACTAGAGGGAACCTGCACATTAAGATAAGTGATCACGTTTCAAATCATAGGTTTAAGATAGATGCTCCCCCACAACATGTGCATGGAAAATTTGAAATCGTTTGTCACATGTGGGAAGGATAGCATGTACATCCTTATAAAACCATTTACCGAATTATCAGTTTAAATCCAATTTAAATCACACATTCTCCCCCGATCACAATTATCAAATCATTTGAGATTTGTGATCTCTTATAGATTTAAATTGATTTTGAAAGCTTTTAAGGAGAATTGTGACTTGATTATGAAAGCGTTTTAACTGATAAGGATCGGATTTTAAGACTTTAAACTCCATTGATAAAATATGCATGAATATCTTTTGAAAACACTTGAATGCCAAATAACTTTTTAATTTAATTGAAATCATTCTCCCCCTCAATCAATGGCATAGGTTGTTGATTGAGAGATTGATATTTAGACAAATAAGTCCAGATGATTATCAAAAATAAAGACTGAGTTATTTTTCAAAGCAATTAGTTTTCAGCAGATAAATGTTTATAGAATCAGAGCACGGAATTTTGAAAACATGATAAAGTATGGCTCTGTTCTTTCTTTGAAAAGCGGGTTACTGCTTGAAATGACAATAAACCATTTGTTTCACTTTCTTTTATTTATTTATTTTTTTTTGATTTTTTTTTTAAGAATTCGAACAACATCTAAAGTCCCGTGTCATTCTTTGAATGACAGCTCAAAGACCGTAGATATTGTCGAACCAAGAAAAAGCATAACAAATAGACATTATTTTTTGAAGATTTTTCGAATTTTTCAGATTTTTATGGATTTTGAAGGTTTTATAATTTTGTATTTTGATTTTTCGAATAGATATATACAAGAGATAGATGAGTATAGACCTTTACTCCTCGTCTTCCTCCTGAAGACGTTTGAGTGTTTCTGGTTGAAGGCTTTTCAAGCCTAGTCGTGGAAGTATGAACTCAAAACGTTCTCTTGGAACAGCTTTGGTGAAGATGTCTGCTAACTGATATTCAGACCTCACAAAATAGAGTTCCACCACACCTTTTTCCACTTGTTCCCTGATGAAATGATGTCGAATGTCGATATGCTTTGCTCTTGAGTGTTGAACGTTGTTGCACGAGAGAGCAATAGCACTTTTATTGTCACAGTACAGAGGGATTTTGTTGAATTCAAAGCCATAGTCAGATAATTGAGATCTCATCCATAAGGTTTGAGCACAACAAGATGACATGGCTATGTATTCAGCCTCTGTAGAGGAAATAGAAGTACTCATTTGCTTCTTTGAAGACCAGCTCACAAGCTTATCACCCAAAAACTGAGCACCTCCAGATGTGCTTCGACGAGTATCTTGACACCCTGCATGATCAGCATCTGCATAGGCTGTTAGTGACATACCGGTGTCCTTCGGGTACCAAAGACCCATATTGATGGTTCCTTGGAGATACCGAAAGACCCGTTTAACTGCTTCAAGGTGCTTTTTAGTAGGATTAGCCTGGTATCTAGCACACATTCAAACATCGAACAAGATGTCTGGTCTACTAGCTGTGAGGTACATCAGGGATCCAATCATACTACGATATTTTGTTTGGTCAATCATGATCCCTGAGTGGTCCTCATCTAGTTTGGTTCGATCAATCATGGGAGTGTCAACAGGGTCACTTGAATCAAATCCAAATTTCTTTAAGATCTCAGTTGCATATTTAGATTGATTTATGAAAATGCCTCCGGGACTTTGTGAAATTTGTAATCCCAAGAAAAATGACATTTGTCCCATCATTGACATTTGAAACTTTGAACTCATTTCATTTGAAAAACGATCACATTCCATTGGGTCTGTCGAGGCAAAAATAATATCATCAACATAAATTTGAACATGAATTAAATATTTGCCTGACTTCCTGGTGAACAATGTTGGATCAACTGCTCTTTTGCTAAATCCGGTAGATAGAAGAAACTTTGACAGTGTATCATACCATGCCCTTGGAGCTTGCTTTAAACCGTAAAGAGCCTTCTTCAAACGATAAACGTGAGTAGGATGCTCTTGATTCACAAATACTTCAGGTTGGCTGACGTAGACGACTTCTTTAAGATCTCCGTTCAGAAATGCCGTCTTTACATCCATCTGATAGACTGCCATGTTCTTACTAGCAGCATTAGCCAAAAAGATTCTGATTGCCTCGATTCGAGCAACTGGAGCAAATGATTCTTCAAAGTCAATACCCTCCTCTTGACGGTATCCTTTAGCAACTAATCGAGCCTTGTTCTTCAACACATCACCATGCTCATCAAGTTTCACTTTGAAGATTCATTTAAGAGCAATAATCATAGCACAGTCTGGAGCAGGTACTAACTCCCATACATCAAGTCGATCAAACTCATGGATTTCATCTTGCATGGCATTGAACCAGCTATCTTTATTCATGGCGGTTTTAACATCTTTTGGTTCGATCTTAGATAGTACGGAGTTGAAGAAGCACCATAAGGCATCGGTTGCAAGTTGTTTCCGTGTTGATACAGGACGAGAGGGATTTCCAATGATGTTATCTAGTGGATGATCGTGAGTCCATTTTCTAAGGTGTTCATGTGGCAGTTGTTGAGGGACTGAGGTAGCAGAGTCGATGTCTCCTGACGAAGATGGTTCTGATGATGATTCAGGAGCAAATATGTTTTCAAATGGAGCATCTTCAGGAGTAGCAAAGGGATTAACTTCATCATTGATGCCAGAAACAGTTCCATGATGTACATTTGAAGAATGATGATTTGTTGATGAGACTGAAGGGTCAGCAACAGGCGCTTCTTGACTTAAAGATATTGAGACTGAGGGATTGACGTCATTCACAGGAATATAAGCAGCCTCTGTTGTAGGAATCGACACCTCATTAGTACTAGGATCATAAAGTTCATCAAACATAGGATCAAACAATTTCTTTAAATCATCTTCAGATGGAGGTACATATGGAGTTTCTTGAGAGGAGTTTGGAACAAGGGATGAACCAATGGGACTGTTTTGAAGTGCGGGTCCTGAACTGGATTGTCCAGGAGCCATTTGACCGGTCAGCTCATCAAACGTAACGTGAATTGTTTCCATGATATTTCGGGTTCTTTTGTTGTAGATTCGGTATCCCTTTTTGTTTGGTGCATACCCTACAAAAACTCCAATGTCTGCTTTAGCTCTAAGTTTGCCTAAGTCTTGTCCCTCATTAGTTGGATAACACAATGCACCAAACACACGAAGGAAAGAGAGATTAGGTTTTCTGTTGTGGACAAGTTCATATGGAGTTTTTCCATGAACAGTGTGAATCAGGGAACGATTTTGTGTGTAGCATGCAGTGGCAATAGCTTCAGCCCAGAGAAACATTGGAACCTTTGAGTAAATCAGCATTGTTCTAGCGGCTTCTACAAGAGTTCGATTTCGTCTTTCAACTACACCGTTCTGTTGAGGAGTTCGTGGAACACTTCTTTGATGGCTGATTCCAACGCTTTCATAAAATTCACTGAGTTGTTTATTGGCAAACTCAGTTCCATTGTCTGTTCGGATTATTCTGACTGTTTTGTTAAGTCGAACCTGCAGCTGTTTGATGAGTTTGATGATGATATCAGGAGTTTCATCCTTTGTCCTTAAGAACTTGACCCAGGTGAATCTAGAGTAATCATCAACCACAACTAACACATATTTCTTCCCAAAGATATTCTGCACCCTCATTGATCCACATAAATCCATATGAATCATATGAAGTACTTCTGTGACAGAGTTAGTAGGTTTGGGTTTATGGGCATACTTCTTGCTTTTTCCCAATTGACATGCTGAACAAAGATGATCCTTTTCATACTTGAGTCTAGGTAAACCTACAACTAAGTCCTTTCTGGAGAGATCATTGATGGTACCGAAGTTCAAGTGATTGAGACGACGATGCCATAACCATGACTTTGTTTTAGAGGCCTTTGACAGCAAGCAAATTGGAGAAGACTTCATCATATCTTCGATAGAGATGGTGTATAGATTTGAACCACGTGAACCTCTTAAAAGTTCCTTACCATCAAGTTCTCTAACGAAGCAGGTATGTTTTCTGAAGGCTACTTCTAGATCAGAATCGCAGAATTGACCAACAGAGAACAAGTTGTGACCAAGACCTTCTACATAGTAAACCCTGGAGATAACACTTTTGCCAACAACATAGTCTCCATAACCCATAATAGCACCGAAATGATCATTCCCGAATCTAACTGTCCCGATGAATTTGCTCACGAAGTTCATGAGCCGTGACCGGTCGCCAGTCATATGCTTGGAACAGCCTGAGTCCAGGTACCACAGAACGATTTGAACGATCTGCAGTTGAACACAGACAAGAATGGATAACTGGATAATTGGGATCCCCATGCAAGAATGGGTTCCATTTGGTTAGTAACAATGGTTGGAACACCCACATCAGAAATAGAAGCCTTCATATCAGAAATTAAGGCAATGGAATCAATGTGAATAGATGCAGTACTAGTGTCTGTATTAGCCCTGTTCACAGTGTGCTCACTTCTTAAGGGAATAGTTCTACCAGTAGGCATCCATTTTCTAGTGGGCATTGTTTGATTATTCTTATGACCAACAGGTATCCAATAGTAGCCTATCTTACTAAATGTTCTTCCTGTGGGTTTCCACTGTTTTTTAACTTTCTTTCGTTTTTGCCTTTTAGCCTTCTTAGCATGAATTTTAGCATTAACAATATTAACTGGACAATTAACATTATTAGGCAAAATATTAACACCACATTCATGATTAGAAACAGAATTCAAGCAGACATCAATACAAGGTTTGCAAATAGTATCAGAATTCGAATTAATTACAGTACGCCTATGGCTAATACTAGAATCAACATGATTCGTTTTATTCGGTTCAAGCTTAAAGTTCCTAGATTGTTCTTCTACTCTTTTCCAGTGCACATTCTTAGCTTGCGAGGTCCTATCATTCCTTGTATTGTCTTGAGACTTTGACCTGCTCCCTTTAATGTCACTGATTACTCCTGTAGAGGGAATGGGAACATTAGTTGGTTTTACTACTCTTTGCATCACCTGTTTAGATGTGTTGGGATCTGAACTACATGCAGGCACACTAAGGTTCACTTTCTTAAAACTAGAAGTGCTGGGATTTGTACTCCTAGAAGGCACACTTGGGTTCTCTTTCTTAGCATTGACAAATCTGGAATCTGAACTACTTAAAGGCACACTATGGTTCATATTCAAAACATTGGGCATCGAATGAATATCATACTTGGCATTAGGCATCGAACATGGAATCAAAGGATTAACTCTCTCACCTAAGGACTTTGGGCATATTGTGATCAAGCATTCTAGGATTTCTTGAGATCGTTTGGCATATAAGCATGCATGTCCAATAGCATTATCATGAGGTTTCTCTAACTTATCCTCTTCAACAATCTCACGTAGACATTCTAGGCAATCCTTAAGGGATGAGAAGTATGTTTGAACAGCAAGTTTGTTATTCCTGAGATGAGGAGGGACATATTTCACAGACAAAGCGTATTTATTACAAGAGTGAACCTTTGATACACCATTCTCCCCATTGGTCATTGGCATTTTCCCTTTTACCTGACTCTTCAGATTCTCAATTTCCTTTTGCAATGAACCTATTTGTTCGTTATTTTTGTTACGAGTGACCTTTATTGATTCAAATAACTCATTGAAATGACGTTTAACCTTTTCATTTTCTTCTAGAAAACTTTCGTTTTCCTTTTGTAATGCATTTACTAGGTTTTGAAGATGAAACGTTTGAGAATTCTGAGAATCTAAAGGAGGAGGCATTTGGGAGCCTGTCATTTTGTTCGTTTGACCCTTTAATTGAGAGATTTGGGCTTTCAACTTTCTGATCGTGTTGCAATGAGCTTGAATCTGTTCATCACGTTTGTTAATTTGAAAAACTGCATCAAACTCTGGAGCATCTGAGGATGTCTTGATATTTGAAGTTTTGACATTTTCTTTAAGATGTTGATATTTTAGTTGTAAATTAAAATGCTCAACTTCTAGCTTAGAAAAATGTTTAACTAAATTGTCGTGATCATCCAGTTCAATTTTCTCGTTTAGTTTAGAATTAGTTTTTTCAAGCTCAATGACACGATCATGGGAGACTTTCAGGGCAACAGATAATTCATGAAATTGGGAAGCATTAATGGAACAATTTGTAGCAGTGAAAAACACATCTTGAGCAATACATTCAGAAATCAGGTTCTCATTTAGTGTATGCAAGTTCTTCCTCTCAATCTCATTATATTTAAGTGCTCGCTCATAGTCACTAACTTCAACTATCATTGCATCAAATTCCTTTTCCATTCCCTTAATATCAGTCTCTATCCCCTTTTTAAGACTCTCAAAGTGATCTTTTAGGAGTTTAAAGAAAGGCATGACCTCAGTTAAGTAGCATTCTTTTGTTTGTTCAAAACCCCTTTCCCCTTCAGTAATCCCAGTGGGTGTGATCCTTTTCTTGCAAGTTTTCTCAAAATCAACAAATAGTTGAAAGATAACATATTGGCTAATTAAGGTCTTGCTTTTAGTGGCAATTGTTCTAGGAACAAGATGCATTGGTGTATTAGGAGGATACACAGTCGCTCTAGGCATTTTCCAAAGGGGAGGGTTTGTTTCAACAATATTTTCTGCTTTCTGCTTATCTAAGTCCATTTTCCAGAACACTTGTTCTGGAGTCAACAATGTTTGAGGCTTAAACATGTTCAAGGAGATCCAATTCTCCTTTTTGTAGTCATGGGGAGTGATAATTACTTTCTTCTCTTTGCATTTAGGATCATTTAGTTTCTTATTCATTTTCTCCCTAGTGATTTCATCTAATTTCTTATCTTCCTCTGTGCACTCAAAGCAACTAGGTTTTTGTCTAGGTTTAAAAATCTCATTGCCATCATAGATCACACTTTGAGCTACTTTTGCTATCTTCCCGTACTCAGGGTTGGGTTTATCTATAATGGAAACACTATGCTTATCGCTTAGAACTCTATGCTTAGTGATCATGTGAGCAGTCTGAATGGTGTTCCCTTGTATGTACAACTTGTTTTCCAGTTTGTTTTTCAAAGTTTTCAGATTAGAAAAATCTTTCAAGAGTTTTGATTCCTTTGCATTAAATTCTTGCTTAAGCATTTTCACATTTTCTTGAAGTTCTTGTTTTTGCTTAGCAGTTTTAGAAAGCTTTTCTTGCAAGGAATTTAACTCTTGTTTTAATACTTCTTCTCGAAAATTACTTTTTCTAATGATTGTACGCACTTGGTCGTCCATTTCCTGCTCACGAGTGGTCAACTCAAATTTTGCACGTTGTTCATAAATAGCAACACGTTCTTTATAGGCATTTAGTTCAGAAATTACAGAATCATCAGGGGCACATGCAGTGTATTCATCAAAGACATAGTCATTGTTGACTGCAGAAGATGCATCACTTGGTACAACTTCACTTTCACTTTGTTTCACATATTGATCATATGGGACAACATTGATATTACCCATATTTTCAATATTTGATTCAATAGTTTCAGTTGATAGTACTTTGTCATGCATCTTTTGCACATCAGCATCATCGTATAGTTTTAGTACCTCTGAGATGAGTTTGTCTTTGGATGGGCCAGCTTGTGGTGAAGAAGAGACCTTGGGAGAGACCATTGGAGAAATGCTAGCCATGAAAATTGTGTGTGCAGTAGGTCCATCATCCACATCAGAGTCGTATGCATCACAATCAGCGACTTGAAAGGCATTCTGATGATTGTGACCTATCTCCTGAATAGGCTGCTCATCCACATCTGCATCATAGGTCTTGGCATTGCCCTCAGCAAGAAACAACAATTCCTCTTCATCCAAAGCAGCACCATTATCCTGAGCTTGTACAAGCAGCATCTTATCTCTGAAGTAATCAGCATCCTGTGGACGTTTTGGAGATGTGCAGTTCCTTGCAATGTGTCCCTCACCACCACAGTTATAACATTTGATCGGCTTAGCTTGACCTTGATTACCATTCCTTCCTCGATTCTGATTACCAGCATAACCTCTACCAGCTCCACCTCTTCCCTGATCATACTGTCTTTCCTGAACTGGTTGCACCACGATCCTCCCATCTTTAACAGTAGCTTGATTGTGTGGGTTAGATGCTGTTCTGAGGTTGTTGTTGGTTTGTGGGAGAGAATTCATGTTTTGACTAATCAGAAGAGCTAGTTGATTAATGATGTTACCTACGTGTGCATCAGCATCAGCTTGTTTGAACATAGGATCAGGAATGAGTTTGTGATTACCATTACCCATGGGTATGACTTGTGAGGCTTTGGTTGTGATTCCGATGTTTGAGTAGAAGGCAGTTGAGTCATTAGATGAGCTTGTCTCTCCCTGGTTGGTTTTGAACTTATTAAGAATCATTTTTTCAAACATAGCATGTCTCTCATTCTGAAGGAGGAAGGCATAGAGTTGCTCATAGTTTGTATTCTTAAATCCTTTAGTAAGCTTCACAGAGGTGACAAACTTGTGCCATTCGGGATTCATGTTGTTCACAAATTTTGAGTTCAGCTGAATGTTAGGCATAGTCATTCTGATGTTCCTCATATCATTCACCAACTTATGAAATCTCACATAGTACTCATAGACACTCTCATCTGGTTTCATCTTGAAGTGTTCAAATTCGTCATAGAGTTGTGATTCTCTGTCTTCCATAGTTAATTCAGAACCTAAGAGAAGCATCTTGACATTATCCCATACTGCCTTTGCTTCGGTGTTGTGATTGATCAGGTTGTAGATGTCTTTAGGAAGACCTTGAAGAACAATGTTAGAAGCCCTGATATCAGCATCGAATCTCTTTTTCTCCTTATCATCAAGCTCATCATACATCTTTGGTCTGTCCATTCCGTAAATCAGAGTTCCATCTTCAGCAGTATCAAGTACATCTCTAGTCGTCTCAACTCGATACGGTCCTTCATCAATGGATTTGAGAATGCTCAACTCTGCTGATCTCTACATGAACTATGACGACTTCTACCTTGAGACTAAATGCCTTACCTGTCTGGTTTCTACATACTACTCGAACTACTATTCCTCTTTTTCTCTAAGCTACGACTATAGTCCCGAAGATTGTAACAAGAAGTTCCAGAAGGATTTCTGTAGATGTTGGACTAGTTAGTGTTGTGGCTTCGTTTCCGTCATACCCTATTACAGTTCTACGAAGAGAATCCAAGACTTAATTGATACCTTCTGTCTCTTAGTGTTGAGATACTGCTTAAACTTGTGAAGTTCTACTTTGGTCTACTCTCACAGATACTCATGATACACTCTAAAGTATTCAACCACTTACTATACTCCTTGTAGTCTTACTGATACGGATTGTAAGTCGACTTGAGTTTTAAACACTTGTTGTACTTAGGGCTTACCGTGTTCAAACAGT
>BPTQ01006605.1:0-12132 GCA_019973895.1 Chrysanthemum seticuspe | reverse complement strand
TTATAAGCTAGTTTGATGAATTTCACAATCTAGATTCTAACAGTTTAGCTATTAAAATGAGATTAAACAAGATTTTGACTTTTTATTAAATGAGTACTAGATTTTATGACTACACTGATCTATTAGAACCTATTGTGACTTATTACAACAATACATAACAGCTCAGATGGCCTCTATCACAGAAAGATCAGCAAATCCAAACACTATTTATTTAGACTGTTGTGAAGCTTTTAACACCAAAACGAGTTTTTAAGGAAAGGAATCTAGTTATTATCTTATGATAACTATATTAAAACAGATTTATACTAGAATTAACAAGCTTAGAGTACTTATAATATTAAATGTAATTTATGAGAAGTTACTTACAATTTGGAATCCAAGTGTAAAACAGATAACCAAGGACTGAGATTACTCCTATAGCTTACCAATAAGCTCTAACCCACTAAGCAATCCAAAATAAGTACTGCACCTTTGTCTTGATCATGTTTCCACAGGATTTGTATTTTTTCACTAATTTATTGATAATTTTTGAGAATTTTTCTATTTTGACTATAAACTGGATTTTTTTAGTTTCAACAAGCTTTCAAAAGCTTTACAAGAGCTTATGTAAGCTTGTTCAATTCTTAACAGCAGCTAATAACATCACTTGAGAGTTTTGAGACTTTTGAACTAGTAAACAGGCAAAAACTAAATTCATGTGCACAAACTGGAATTGAAACTGGAAATATGATTTTATTACACTGAAGATGATAACAAAGTACTTAGAAGCTTTAACATGAACTAGAAATTTAAAGTTTATAAAAACGACATGAACTTAAAATTAAATTACACTAGATATTTTACAACATTGCACCAAACTTCTATTTATTGATCTTTTCCAACTCTGTCGACACTCTTGAGCATTTCCCACCAATCTCAACCATTAGATAGTGCCAGATAATCAGATTTGACATTTGTCACTTTTGGCGCCATTTTTCAATTGAGCAGGTTTTCTGAATTAATGGGGCTTGGAATGATGTGGAGGTGGAGGGAGTAGGTAACTAGGTGGAGATGGTGAGGTGGAGGTGAAGAGGTGGCAAAACTGCTCTGGTATTGGTTTACAGGCGTGGTGAAGGAGACACACAGTGGTGGCGGTTTATTTTGAATTTAAAAGTTTGGGTCGGGTTTATTGGATTGGGCTGGATATTGGGTTTAGATAATATATAGGGTGTCCGTTTGGTTTGTATTAAACACAAGGACCAAAAGTGTAATTCTGCCAAAGTTTAAAGGTTGAACCTGCCAATCTTCCAAAGCTCTCACAAGGACCATTCCTACCATACTTGAATAGTACAAGGACTATTGTTGATTATTTTCCATTTTTAAAATGTACAAGGACTAAAATTACCAATTTTGTAACTCTAGGGACCAAACTTGTAATTTTCTCCAAAGTTATCATGAAGGACCAATTATGTCATTTATAAATAGTACAAGGTTAATGTTTGATAATTTTTACTTTTTAAATTAACCAAGGACTATATTTGACAATTTTCAAAGTTTAGGGACTAAAGTTGTCAATTTGTGATTTTTAAACTTTAAAGGGTTTGTTTTGACAACTTTTGAATCTTATTGACCTAAAATGATATTTTACAAGTTTTTGAATTACCAGGGACTGTTTTTGACAACTTTTGTAACTTGGGGGACTAAAACTGCCAATTATGCAAACTTGATACGTTTTTCACCAGATTTTGATGTTTTTGCATTTAAAACATATAAAACACTTGTTTGTGATATTTTTATCATTTTGATGTGTTTCTGAGTGTTTTCAGATGCTTTTGGCTTTCTAACAGTATAAAAATGATGAGTATTTAGACACTCATCAATCCCCCACACTAAGATATTGCTAGTCCCTAGCAATGATTTATGAAAAGTTAATGGATTTTATCTCTTTACCAAAAGCCATTACTTCTGGAGTAGCCAATTGTTTCAGTTCAAGTAAGAACCTTGGTACAATGATAAACAAATGATTTTGAGCAAATCACCAGCTTTCAACGGTTTTGATTTGTCTTTACCAGAATCCGTTTGCTTCTGGACTAGCCAACTCTTAGATAAATTATCAATATTATCTTTGGTGAGCCGATTACCAATTATGGATTTTGAACTGCCTTTACCACAAGCCATAAACTTGCGGGCTAGCCAACTTTTCACTAGTTTAAAGATATGGTGAGTTGAACACCATACAATTTTAGGCAAATTGCAAGCCATAAACGGATTTGAGATATCTTTACCAAGAGCCGTTTCCTCCTGGATTAGCCAATCCTTATGTGGGTTAGACATGGCGGACTGATTACCATTTGCTGAGTAAGTGAAAAACACTTACTCCAAAAAAAATTTTGGCCAAAAACGGGGGAATTGGGTGGAATAATTACATGATGAAATTCGTGAGAATTCCCCCCCCCCACACTTAGAAATGAATATTGCCCTCAATATTCAAAGTACCGGCGGTTATGCCGAAACATAGAACATAAAAAGGGAAATACTACGGCCATTATTTTGTTTTTGATATATACATACATTTTTTTTTTTTTTTTTTTTAAATAGAGATATATATATACAACAGCGTGGGGCAACTCCCCCACACTAGGGTGGTAGAAAGGGGATAAGAAGACAGAAATATGGATGAAAACCCATATGATGTGTGCTACTATTTTTGATTCCCGAGTCACTAGCTTGACTCGATCCCCGCATTCATTGGTTCATGGGGAATGTTTGTAAATCCGGGACAATCACAGATGGAATGTCCTCTCCAAAGTAATGCTTTAATCGATGACTATTTACTTTAAAGTTAGGACCATCAGGCTGAGATAACTCAATGGTACCATAAGGATAAACCTTAGTGATAGTAAATGGACCAGACCAACGGGACTTAAGCTTTCCCGAGAAAATCTTCAATCTTGAATTGAAAAGAAGGACTCGATCACCAACGTTGAAAACGCGGTTCTTGATTTTAGAGTCATGAATCTTCTTTGTCTTTTTTTTATAGATCAAAGAGTTCTCGTATGCTTGATCACGAAGTTCATTTAGTTCATTCATTTGAACTTTTATGTGATCACCGGCTGTCTGTATATCGAAGTTTGCATGTTTTAAGGCCCAGTAAGCCTTGTGCTCTAGCTCAATCGGAAGATGACATGCCTTTCCGTACACTAGCTTGTATGGAGTACACCCAATTGGTGTTTTGTAAGCTGTACGAAAAGCCCAGAGTGCGTCATCCAGTTTATCCGACCAGGATGCACGATTTTCACCTACTGTCCTTTCAAGGATTCTTTTAATACCACGGTTTGAAACTTCCACCTGCCCACTTGTTTGGGGGTGGTATGCAGTAGATAGACGGTGGGTAACACCATACTTTTGCATGACACGATCAAATTGGTCATTACAAAAATGTGTACCACGATCACTAATTATAGCACGAGGAGTTCCAAATCTGGCAAAGAGAGCTTTCAAAAATTTCACAACTACTCGGGCATCATTTGTAGGTAAAGCTTTTGCTTCAACCCATTTCGACAAATAGTCAACAGCTACGAGTATGTACTTGTTACCACGAGAAGATGGAAATGGCCCCATAAAATCAATACCCCATATGTCAAATATCTCACAAACTTGAATGGCATTTTGCGGCATTTCATTCCTTTGAGATATATTTCCATGACGCTGACAAGCGTCACAAGTTTTGACATAATCGTGGGCATCCTTATAGATGGTGGGCCAATAAAATCCGGAATCAAACACCTTTTTGGCGGTGTAGTTTGGACTATGATGGCCCCCGGTGGGTCCAGCATGGCAAGCTTTGAGAATGTCAAGGGCTTCTTGTCCATAAACACACCGTCGGATGACTTGATCCGCACAGATTTTAAATAAGAAAGGGTCGTCCCAGAAATAGTGTTTAGCATCCTTGAAGAATTTATTCTTCTGCTGGGTCGACATCCCTTTCACAATGAAGTTACCCGCATGGTAATTTGCAAAGTCAGCAAACCATGGGGTAGAAGAGTTTCCACGAAAAGAAACCGCATTGAGTGTCTCGAGAGGAAATGTTTCATTTATTTCCTTTTTCTCGAAGACATCTTGGTGAGGGTTTTCTAATCTGGACAGATGATCAGCAGCCAGGTTCTCAGCTCCTTTTTTATCACGTATGATGATATCAAATACTTGAAGGAGGAGAACCCAACGGAGCAATCTCGGCTTTGCATCTTGTTTTGCAAAGAGATATTTGAGAGCCGAGTGATCCGTATACACTACACATTTGGTCAAGATTAAGTACGGCCGAAACTTCTCAAATGCATACACCACGGCTAATAGCTCTTTTTCTGTGGTGGTGTAATGAGTTTGAGCTTCAGTCATAGTCTTACTTGCGTAGTGAATAGGCTGAAAATGCTTGTTTCTACGTTGCCCTAAGACTGCACCGATAGCAAAATCACTTGCATCGCACATGAGCTCAAAGGGCAAGTCCCAGTCGGGAGCAACGAGAATGGGTGCTTCAGTAAGCTTTTTCTTCAATGTTTCAAAAGCTACGATGCACTCGGGTGAAAAGATAAAAGGAGCATCCTTTTCAAGAAGATGGGTCATTGGCCGGGCGATTTTGGAAAAATCTTGAATGAATCTACGATAGAAACCGGCATGACCTAAAAAACTCCTAATACCTTTGACGGTAGTAGGATGAGGTAGTTTAGCAATAACATCGACTTTTGCTCTATCTACCTCAATACCGTTCTTGGAAATCTTATGGCCAAGGACTATGCCTTCTTTGACCATAAAGTGGCTTTTCTCCCAGTTTAGACAAAGATTGGTGTCTTCACACCTTTTGAGCATTTTATCTAGATGGGAGAGACATGTTTGAAATGAATCCCCAATGACCGAGAAGTCATCCATAAACACCTCCATTGTTTCCCCGATCATGTCGTGGAAAATGGCCATCATACATCGTTGGAACGTGCCAGGAGCATTACATAAGCCAAAAGGCATACGTCTATAGGCAAAAGTTCCGTATGGACAGGTGAATGTAGTTTTATCTTGATCCTTTGGATCAATGGGGATCTGAAAGTAACCCGAGAAACCATCAAGGAAACAATAGTATTCGTTCCCTGCTAATCTCTCAAGCATTTGGTCCATAAAGGGTAGAGGAAAATGGTCTTTACGGGTGGCGTCATTCAACTTACGATAGTCAATGCACACACGCCATCCCGTAACCAGACGAGTTGGAATTAACTCGTTATCTTCATTTGTGACAACAGTTATGCCACCCTTTTTCGGAACACAATGAATTGGGCTAACCCAAGGACTATCTGAGATTGGGTAAATCAATCCTGCATCAAGAAGTTTGATAACCTCCTGTTTGATAACATCATGGATTTTTGGATTTACTCTTCTCTGATGTTGAACTGCTGGCTTAAAGTCATCCTCCATCAAGATTTTGTGAGTACAAAATTCAGGGTTGATACCTTTAATTTCGGAGAGTTTCCAAGCAATTGCTTGCTTGTGTGACTTCAATATTTTTATAAGAGCAGCTTTTTCATCTTTACTCAAATCTCTAGCAATAATGACTAGTAATTTATCATCACCTTCAAGAAATGCATACTCGAGATGAGGCGGTAAGTCCTTAAGCTCAACCTCAGGAAATTCTTCAGTTTTCTCAACTGACTTGACTTCCTTGTTATGAAGTTTGATGGGAGGGAGAGGAGAAGAAATGTCATGATTTAACAACTTCTCAAGAAGAAAATTTCCTCCCAGATTAATCTCATTTTGATTAATCTCATCAGGAATTGAATCACTAGAGTGAGGGGTGGATGATGGATCATCATTAAGCAACTTCTCAATGAGAAGTATGTCTCCCTCAATGTCAATTGGAGCGTGATCAATTTCCCATGGAACAGAATCACTGGATAAGTAGGCTTCAATCTCTTCTAAGATGAAGTCACTTTCCTCAAATGGGGTAAGAGAAGGAGTAGAATTGGCGATGATAGGTTGAGATGAATGAGTGAGATTATCACTCGAAGAATTATGATCATAACCAAGAACTTCTTGAGAGTACTCTTCAGAAGCAACATCAATGATATCTATTCGGTTAACCGATTCAGAATCATAATTTGCGGAGTACCTCGAAGTCTGATCAAGGTTAAAAGTGACAGCTTCATTACCAACACGTAATGTGATTTCTTGCTCAAATACATCTATGAGAGCACGGCCCGTTCTCAGGAATCCTCGACCAACAATGAGAGGAACCCGATGATCGGCATCAAAATCAACAACCACGAAGTCAGCTGGGAAATGGAACTTTCCTACTTTCACAAATACGTCCTCGGCAATGCCAAGAGGACGGGATATTGTTCGATCTGCAAGCTCGAGAGTCATGCATGTAGGAGTGAGTTCCGGAAGAGAAAGTTTCTTCCACACTGAATAAGGCATAAGGTTTATGCTTGCACCAAGATCTGCTAGGGCAAAGCATTCAATCATTCCTGGAAATACACAAGGTAAGAGAAATTTTCCAGGATCTCCAAGCTTTTCTGGAAGCTTCTTCAGAATAACTGCTGAGCAGTTCTCGTTAAGAGGAGTTTTAGCCATTTCAAACAGCTTTTCCTTGTTGCTTAACATGTGTTTGAGAGTCGATGCAAACTTAGGCATCAACATGATAGCATCCGCAAAGCTTATGTCAAAATGTAACTCTTGGAAAATTTGGAAAAATTTATCCATTTGATGACTAGCTTTTTCACGGAGCTTTTGCTCATTCAAACGTGATGGATAAGGAATAGAAGATTTGGATTTGGTATTTTCAATGGGAGCTACAGGTGGTTCAAAAACAACTCCTGGATTAGACTTGGGTTTCTGGACAACTTGAGGATGGACTACCGAAGGTAGGACTTGTGTGGTACTACGTGGACTTGAAAAATGCACCTTGTCCGTTGTTTCCTTGGTAACTTGACTCATTACCACAGGAGGAGGGGGCATTGGAGTCGTAGGTCCATTGTGAGTAGGAGGCTCACTTTCCACTACCTTCGGGAGAGAAGATGAAGAAGAGGTAGTAGGAATATCGGGTCCATTGTATGAAACACCACTTCTGGTCGTGATCGCCTTAGCATCGCCCCTCGGGTTAGCGATCGTGTTGCTCGGAAGTTTTCCTGAGCCCGAGGGTTGATCATTTAAAGACTTTTTGAGATCAGCAATCTGACTGACCAACAACCTGTTCATTTCATCTTGGGATTTCATGAACTGCTTCAGTAACTCATAAGATGATGGTACTGGAGGATGTGGATGGAAATTTTGAGGTCGGATGTTTTGATTAGGACCTTGTTGTTGAAAATTCCCTTGATTAGGATTCACATTCCCATGAAATTGATTCCCACGATTGAAATTGTTTTGATGAAGGTTTCCTTGTTGTTGGAAACCTTGATTGGGTCCAGGATAGAAATTACCTTGGTTTTGATAACCTTGGTTCATTCTAGGTTGATTCTGATTCCGGTTAAGATTCTGGTTAAAACCGGGTGGTGCCTGATAAGTGTTAGCACGGTAGCTTGGTTCATTCTGAGGACGGTATTGATTACCTCCTTGATTTGAAGTACCGGCTATAGCATTTGCTTCAAACGGACTACCATCGGTGGCAGTACAGTTGTAGTATGCATGAGGACCACCACAAGTAACACAAACTTCAACTTTCTTCACTTCACCATGTGATGGTGTTTGAGTGAAAGTGACTTTCTTTTGGTTAGCAAGAACCAAAGCCTGAACAATATTTGTGAGTTTATCAATCTTAGCATCGGTGCTAGATGTACTCACAGGAGATGAAGTAGAAGGTCCAGCATTAGACTGATTTTGATATGTCTTAGTGCGGAAAGAGCGGACCTGGGACTTGTTTTCAATGATTTTTAAGGCTTCTTTGGTGGTTTTGCTAAGGAAATTACCTCCCGCGGAGGCATTCAAAGAGTCTTGGTCAGCTTGTCTCAGACCATTATAGAAAGTATCCATTTGCATTAATTCGGTAAAACCATGATGTGGACACTTGCGGAGCAATTCTTTGTAACGATCCCAAGCCTCCCCGAATGATTCATCAAATCTCTGAGAAAATTTCGTTATCTCGTTCTTAAGACTTGTGGTTCGGGATGGAGGATAGAATTCGTTAACAAACTTGGTAACTAAATCTTCCCATGTCTCAATAGAACGAGGGGGTTGTTTCTCAAGCCAATTCCGGGCTTGCCCCTCTAGAGAAAATGGGAACAGAAGAAGCTTGATAGCTTCGTGTGGGACATTCTTGTACTTGATGGTCGATGCTATCTTGTTAAACCATCGAATGTGTGCATGAGGATCATCCCGCTCAAAACCATATAATTGGCTTTGGGTTACCAGATTAAGCAACCCGGTTTTGAGCTCGAAGGTATCAGCCACAATGGCTGGGACAACAATGGCATCTCCGTAACCCTCGATGGGTGCTTGGAGAAGCTCATTCATAGGTTTGCCTTCTGCCATTTCGACAGGTGGTGGTGGTGGTAGACGTTCCTCAGTCACGGCTGAAGGAGCTGAACGTCCTCTACGTCTGCGAGGAATATTTCCAAGTTCTGAAAGTGGACTTGTAGAACTGGAAGAACGAGTGCGCATGCACTAAGTATAAAAATCAATTTTCAAAACAAATGAGGCAAAACACAAGTGAACTTAACCAATAATCTCAAATGAAATGGCTTCTTTGAAAAAGGTACACCAAATCACAAGGACACAAAGGCAAGTTTTAAATCTGATGTTCGGGAACTTATTATGGTCGCACCCCCAGTTAGGTAGTGCACTGCCTTGATTTGCGGTGGTTGATTTTTATGTAGATATTAAGTACCAATGAAAAGACGTAGGTATGATTTGTGCAAAGGGGTTTAAAAACTTTTGGAAAATATTTTTGGTATCGTCTCGTTTAACCAAATCGTAACTCTTTAAGAATCACCTTAAAATAAACACAAGATAGAAAACGTTACGATTGTTTTGTTGTTTTATATTGTTTTTGGGTTTTTAACACTTTAGGAAAAGTGTTAATGAACTTTTTGATTTATATTAACCTTACAGAAAACTTTTTACAAACGATGGTATATGTGCAAGTACGGGTCTGAAAATGCTAGAAACACGCTTACAGCCTCCCCGGCAGCGGCGCCAAAATTTGATTGGTGCTAAACAGTCAAGTCTAATCACACAAGCTAACCACTTGTGAATGGCTAACCGTAACAGACTTAAAACTGCTCAAACACTAATGCAATTAAGATCAGAGGAATATAGGGGATTTCTGGGTCGTTAAGTCCCACGGAGGATGAATTGGTGTAATAAACACTTGATCAGATAGTAGAATGATCACTAAGGATAGTGATCAATAAGGATATTGATGGAAAATTATCTAAAGAGAAAATCTACAAATTAAAGCGACTTAAATGCAAATTAAAAGAAATAAAAGATAAAATCTATTAAATAAACGCTATCACTATTTTTAAAGTCGATGAACGTTAAAAACCTACAACTTAAAACTTACGTTTAAAATAAAATTACGTAACGTACAAAATAAAACGTGAGTTTTAAAGAAATAAAAGACCTATAAATATGAAAATGATATTTTTACAATTCTAAAAATAAAAGAAAATTATTAGAAAAAGAAAATTATTTTTAAAACTATTTATTTAATTATTATTAATTAAAAACTATTTATTAAGTATTTAAAATGCACTAAAATACAAGAAAATACAAGATTAACCTAGAAAAATGAAATTATAACTTGGAAAAATCTAAAATATGATAAAACTTATTTTAAAACTGAAAATATATTTTTTATACTTTTTATGTATTTATTATTAATTTAAAACTATTTAAAACTAATAAAAATGCTAAAAAATACTTTTTAAACTAAGAAAATTATGGAAAAATACTTTTTATTACTTTTATATTTATCTTAACCTAAGAAAATTGAAAAATCATTTTTTTGAACTTTTTATAATTTATTTGTATTAAAAGCTATTTAAAAAGGATTAAAAACTAGTTTAAATTAAGAAAAATAGCAAACAGTTATAAACAATTATGAAAATTTCAGGAAAATTCTATTTTAATATGTAGAATCTAAAAAAAATAGAAAAACATGGGCTTGTGTGGAGAAATATGCAACTGTAGTGGGAACTGCTTATTAATAAGCACTTGAAATAAGCTAGAAGGACACAACAAGCACCAAACTGATATACAAGCTAAAATAAGCTATAAGAACTCTTATTCAACTAAAAACAACAAACCAAAACCTCTGTATTGCAAGTTTTCACAGATTTGAGGTTTTGACTTAATGAACAAAACAGAATTTGGTAAGCTACTTTGAACTTATGCACAGACCACCAAATAAGCTAGAACTAAAAAACAATTATTGGAACTTGTACTAGACCTGGTTGAGACCAATTATACCAAAACTCAGACCATGATAAGCTCTTATGAGCCTTGTGCACAAGCTGCAAGAACTGAGAAAATCTCAGTATCAACTGTGTTCAGTGAGCAGGGCAACTAAGCCAAAGATGATAAGCTTGTTTGAAGCTTCTAAAATTTTCACAAAAATGTATAAAAATACTAATAACAAAGTAGACCAGTTGAACTTCAAAAACCCAAGATTTCACTTAATTTGGCTTAAAAATGAATCAAGGAAAAATCCTTTTAGTTGGCTTCAAAACAGATTTTTCATGATTTGACTTTTGAACATAAAATGAAAAGTTGACTTTGTTGAACTTTGCCACTGATTTTAAGTACTTAGATTGATGTTAATGAATGAAATGGAACCTCTGCAAGCTTTATTTATGACTTTTGAACACAAAACAAAAGTTTGATTTGCCAATATCACAACAGTTAAAGAGTTAAAGAGAAATTTAAGGAATTTTGACTTTAGGTGTATTGCAGGTACAAACTAAGACAGGTAAGTACTCAAATAAGATATACAAACTTAAACCAACCAGTGTTATCTACTGAGCAAACCTATAGATCAGATAAATCAGCAGAACCAAACACACATTTATAATACTGTCTTGGTGTTTATCAAAGGATTTCACTGATTCAATCCATACAAATGAAAACAGATCTTGTAATATTGATTACTAGGACTATTGAAACATTAAACAACAGTATCAATACCATGAAACTCAAGATTAATAAGAATGCTATATTGACTGTTAAAATAAGATTTTTAACAACTACTTAATTTAATAGAACAAGCCTACTGTTTTATGGTTTATTTTAACTAACTAACACTAATAAACATGTACTTACAGAAATTAGAGCTTATGAACAACCAAACAGTGAAATGCCAAAATAGAGAAAAGTGCTTACAAATGACTTTGATGCACAAACTGAGAATTAGGACCAAATAACAGATCCTATAGCTTACCAATAAGCACTATACCAAGGCCATCCAAGATAAACCCTGCTCCAGCCTTCTTGAACCTTGCACCATGGGTTTTTTATTTTTTTAAGCTATTTATTTGGTATTTTTATGAATTTCTGATTTTAGCTAATAAACTGCTTTTAAGATTATCTAATAGCTTCAATAAGCTATATAGGGAGCTTATGTGGGCTTATGAGTCCAAACTAACAACTGCTAATAGTATTTCATTATATTAAGATTTTTGGATAATAAGAAAATTGCATAACTTGAGATAAGACTTTAAACTGAAATTGGTTGCTTACAAAAGTTTTATTTCAACTTGAAAACATAAAATACAAAGCTTGAAGCTTAAACAAACACTGGAATTTGAAAGTTAAACTAAAACGACATTAAGATTTAAAATTACTCTAGATTACTTCTCCATTGCTTCACCCTTGATATTTATTGACTTTTTCCTTCCTTGTCGACACTCTTGAGAATATCCCACCATAATCCAACCGTTGAAATCATCCAGATAATCATTTTTGCCATTTGGTGAATTTGGCGCCAAAAATTCCTACGAGCAGGTTTTCTGCATTAATTGGGATTGTATTGATGTGGAGGTGGAGGGGAGAGGTACTCAAGTGGATATGGTGAGGTGGAAAGGTGAAAACCAGTGGTAAAAACCACTGGTTTTGGCTAAAACAGCTTTGGTGAAGGAGGTGAACAGTACCGGCGGTTTATTCGAATTTAAAATCTGG
>BPTQ01006591.1:0-28731 GCA_019973895.1 Chrysanthemum seticuspe | reverse complement strand
AATATCCTAAGAGAATTTTCAAAACTATTTTTTTATTTTTCTGATTATTTTTTCTATTTTCTACTAATTTAAAACTATTTAAATCTAATTTAAATTGTGAAAAATACCAAATAAAAGGGGAAAAATAGGGAAAAATATTTTTTATGCTTTTTATATTTTTCTTAAACTGGGAAAATTGAAAAATTATTTTTTTGGAACTTTTTCTTAATTATTTGCAATAAAAGCTATTTAAAAAGGATTAAAATCTATTTTAAATTGAGAAAAATAGTAAACAATGACCAAAAATTATGAAAAACTCAGGAAAATTCTAAAATATTATTCTAAAGCTATGAAAAATATAAAAACATGGGCTTATGTGGATGAAAATGAAACTGATGTGTAAACTGCTTATTAATAAGCTATCTAAAATAAGCTACAAGCTACAAGAGAGTATCAAATTGCTACAGAAGCTAAACTATGCTGAAATAAGCTTAAAGCAACTAATTATCTCTACTCCTAACCTCTATTAAGCAGTTTACCAATGATTTAAGCTAACTGCTCTTTAAGAAAAATAGCTAACTGACCCCTACTTTTAGCTTATCTAACTGCTAAGGAATAAGTCCAATTAACAATCCAGCAATTGGATCCTAAAGCACACCTATCTAACTACTTATAAACCAAAATTCAGCTTATGGCAAGCTAAAATGAACTCTATAGAAGCTATGTAAAAAGTTGTCACACACTCAGCATTCACTGAGTGTGTGAACAGGATAATTATGAGCACAAAATTGAGCTTATTTAGTGGCTTATCAAGAGAGCTTATGAGAAAACAGAACTGTGAACCTTTAAAATACCAATCAAAGAGTCTATAAACAAAATCTAAACCCAAGAGAAGCTATTATGAAGCTTATGCAGGCTCAACAAAGTTAAGCTAAAAACTGTTTTGTACACTTTGACTTTTAAGGACAGAACTGAATATTTGACTTTTATGAAATTGTAAGCTACTGAATTTGATTGAAACTGATGTGAATTTATAAAATACCACTAATGTAAGCCAAATTATCACTTAATCTACCTATAAGCAAAAACTGACCTACTGATTCAAACTGATGAAGATATGAGAACTGATTAAGTGTAATTTTGACTATTTCTACTCTAAGAGGCAAAATGATGAACTAAGAGACTCTAAATAACCTAACAGAAGCTACTGCAATTCATCTTAACAACAATTTTGATCTCAAACTCAGTTTACATAACTGATCCAAACACCACTTTAGAAGCTGAAATGCAAGTAAACACCTCTATATCACAGATTAATCCTAAGATTTCTATCCAAACAAACTTAAATGACCAATTTAAAGCTAAGAGATGCAATAATTCTAACTCTAACAAACACAGAATCAAAATGCTAATCAGTTATGAAATCAAATAAACAACACTTACATTCGTCCAGCCACTATGGCTTGCTTAACTGAGAATCAATGACCACTATCAGAACTTATTCCAACCCATATCAGATCCAAACTTAACCCATATCCATGTATAACTCAGCAATCCAGAACTACATTAACAATGAAACTGCACATTGACTTTTGTTGACCATTTTCTAAAACTGAGAATTAGAGCTAATAGAATCAATGACAAACTCACATAAGCTTCACTGAGCTTATGTGAGCTTAAAGGTAAACTAAAAGAGCAGATTAAACAGTAATGATTTTGAAAACAGATTAACTAGGAATTGAAATTGAAAATGCAATTTTATTAATAAAGGAGTTTTACAAAGCTTGAAAACAAGATTACAAACTGAATTTAAAATGATTTATCTAATAAAACAGTAATTAACAAAAACAAATGGTAACAAAATCTCTAAAAGCTGTGAGAAATTGGACAAGTTGTGACTTGTGAATGTGGAGCTATATATAAGCTAATGAGGAGCCTGGGATGCCTTTGGGAAGCTTCTGGTTCTTCTAATCTGAGCCTTTGATTACCCATCTTGTCATCTCTTCAATTCTCATCCGTTAGATCAAAATAATGAGGTGTCTTGGCCAATCAAATGCTCCCTTTTGTCCATTGTGGCAATCCTGTGACACACCCATGTGTCAGACGTGGCAGAGGCTTCTAGATGCTCATTAAGTACGGGTAAATCATGTAATGATCAGGGTAATTGGGGTTGAGGGTAAGGAGCAGTGAAAAATGGTGGTTTGCTCTGTTTGGGCGCGTTTGTTTTGTTTATTATTCTTCAATTGTGTTTGACCGGGGCTAAGGGTGGGTTGACCGGGTCTAAGTAACAAAACCGGGTTGGGTGATTTTGAAACGGGTGAGATATTGGGTTATAGATTGGACCGGGTAAGGTTTATTTGTATTTTGGGCTTTTGGATTACTTGGACTTGGGTTTTAATTGGAATATGGATAACAAGTGAAATATTTAACAAATAAGGACCATCCATGTAATATTATGTAAAAACCAAGGACCAAAGGTGTAATTGTGAAATGGTAAGGGTGTAATGGGAAATTATAATAAATGGGATATAAAGGGTGTATTGTGTAAATTTTGGATTTGTGAGGGATGGAAATGGTAAATCATGGAAAGTTGAGGTGTTATTTGTGTAAAATGGTAAAGTGAAGGGTAAATTGTGAAAAACGCCCAAATCATGTCCCGAACTCCGTAATTTGATCTTTTGAGCATTTAAGTCCATGAAATAGCATCCCCAGCATCGGCTTCTGCACTCTTCTTTCTCTCGTGCCCGGTTTTCTTCGGTGTTGGCTTCTTTTTGTCTGTTTCGTCATATCCGTACCTGCACATGCATAAACTCAAGAAAACCACAAATATTAGCAATAAACGGCTCTTTCTTGGTTAATTTGGGTCTATTTTGATAATGAAAAGGTATGTGTTTTAGCACATACCAAAATACCCCAGACGAGACCATTGTCGTGTCCTCACGCAATGCAATCAACTCACGCTTCTAAAACCAAGGATTTCAATCTCTTTCTACTAAACCTATGAAGAAGTAGCAAAGATTCCTCAAAAGAGATTAAGAAAGCCTTAATTCTAAAAACGCCCCGTTTACCTTTTAATTCATATGTATAGATATTACGATTAAGCACATTCCGATTATGAATGACGGTTTGTTGAACTTTCATGTCGATCAATAACTCCAACATTTTTCAATCAACACGTAAGGATCACAGAGTAGGAAACACAACACAGCATGTAGTGACCATACGGATAGAATACATCGTCCCTGATTTTTCACAAGTCCCAAACTAAGCGTAAAACCGAAATCATTGTTAAATATGACTCTAGATGCTAACACTACCCATGGAAGTTACTTGTGTAAATACCTTTTGTTCCCATTTTCCTATTTTCCTCTAGATTATTTTATTTTTGTGAGAAATGAATTTCTTCAAATTTCTCGTTTCGATAACTTTTATTCCGATAAAGATATAAAGCTAAGTCGATAATTAGTTATCCATCTTCTCTCGAGAACCATTTTCGTAAAAATGAGGTCCACATCAAGGAATTTTTATTCACTTATACTTTTGACTTTTTCATCATTTCATCATTTTTTTTTTTACTTGAGAACTATTACTTGTATGAGCTATGAACTACGGAGCTTCACGGGGTAATTTCAAGACTATAGGCTTCATGAAATGAGGATCCCGGCTAGCTAGGCTAAGACCTCACTCAATCCCGGCTAAAGATCCAAGGGTCCGATCTCGACACCGCAGCTCACAACTTTACTTATTACTTTTTCACTTATCACTGATTTCTTATTCATTACGGATCCTTGATGTGTACCCAATTTTTAAAACAAAGATTCTTTTAAGAAGATAAAGAACTAACTATCGCCAAAAACTCGACATCTCTAATTATTTATTAGACAGATATGGGGTGAAACAATTTTGTGGGAACAAAAAGCCATAAGTACCTTCGATGGGCTCTAAAGAGAACCAACTACTCCACGCTTAGCATCTAAACTCATAAGTAACTCTATCATTTCTCGATCTCCGCAAATTTAAAATCCCAATAATGAGATCCGCGGATGCTTAGCCGATAATTTTTAGATTACCTATGGTTAAGGGAACAAGCTAGGGCTCAACACGCCAGGTCAAGTCAGAATTCTATTTCTACTCTCACCAGCGGAAAGTCAACAAGGTGTCAAAACATATATTAACTTAGCAAATGCTTCGTCTAATGAAATAAAGTTATGCATATTTAAAGTCACTCAGGGAAACTTGCAAAATCTTGGCCTTGTGAGCTAGAATTCGCATTTTATAGCTTCTTGTCTAAGAGACTAGCAAAACTTTTCAATCAAAAAGACTTAACAAAAGCTTACAAAATTTTTAAATTTTTGCACCATTTTTCATTTTATAAGGAAAAACGGGGTTGCGAGAGTACACGACAAAAATAAGCAAGTGCGGTCAAATCAAATCGAAGATTACCCTACCCCAGACTAGAACGAAACATTGTCCTCAATGTGTAAAGCAAGGGTATCACGAAAATCTAAAATCCGTTTATTAAGTATGCTAGAAGATAAACGTTAGTCGATAAGATTAGGATATCGGATTTCCATCAGCATCGATCATGAAACTCGAGTGGAGAAAAAGCAAACTTCGAGCACGAGAGTCTTCATATCGGGAACATCCTACACACAACATCACAAACAACCAAACACGAGAAATCGAAGAGGCTAACCCCTTCACGTCACTTATTAGAAAATAGAAAGAAAATAGAGATAAGCATGGGGTGCCTCCCACGAAGCGCTACTGTTTTTGATCACCGAGTCACTAGCCTGACTCGTCCCCGAATTCATTTGTCCTTGGGGAAGAAAATGGTAGAGATACCAGGGTCAAAAACGGTGTCCTCATTCCCGAAGGAATGAGACTGGGCGGGTTGGGTGGGGAAGAAAATGTCGGGCTTAAGCACAAATGGGATATCATGAAAGAATGATCCATCATCCGGTGGTTTTGCGGGTGGACGAAGGAATGACGGATCACAACACTCCAAGAAAGATGGGAGCTCATGGTAAGGGAGTGAAATCTTAACAATGAAGGCATCCAAGAGAGGATTCTTATCTCGAAAAACGGTTTTAGCATAAAGCTCATCTATGTCGAATATCCCGGGTTTAAAAATTTTGTCTTCACATGTCGGCTCAACGGGATAAAGGATGGTGGACTCATTAGAAAGAGGAGAGTCAAGAAAACCATCAAGAACAACTATATCCCCCTCGGGATCATGTACGGCATCCTCAATACCCGGTGGTATTGTGTCATCAATAGCATCCTCAATGATCGGGTCATTTGTCGGAGTATCGGAAATCTCTTTCAAAACCTTGTTCATATCAACATCAAAGTAGAATTGCTCAAGAATCGGAGGATAAACATCAGCAATAGTGGGATTGCCACTAATCTCTTCATCAAATCGGAGAGTCTCAAGCTCGGGAGAGAAATCACTATCTTTAACGGAGATAGGATGCGAACTTGAATTATCGTTAAGGGCTTCAATCTTGGAAATGAGAAGATAAACATTCGACAATGTTTCGCGTAATGCTTCATCCTCGATCTCTATATCATTAAGCTCAATCTCTTCATCTTCTGGCTCAAGATTATTTACTTCTTCTATATCAATGGGCTCAGAAGGTAAATCGTCGACAAAATCGATGTCTCCATAAGAATCATCATCGGCATCGGAGAACATCTCAACATGATCGTTTGAATATCAAGAGAAGGCTCATCACAAATATCAACAACCCCAGACTCTCTTGGGCTTGGGATAAGGATCTCAACACTAGTCTCTTCCGTTTCCGAAATAATACTCAGATGCTCATCCCTCATTATGAGAGAGTCAACGGGTTCAACAATTTCTGAAGAAATAGAATCATCGACCTCTTCCAAAAGAACGTCACTTCTCTCAACCGGCGTGAGGGAAAGGGAAGGATCGGAAATGAAAGGCTCAGAAATAAGAGAGGGAGTATATGTCAAAGATTCCGGAGATGGGACAAATGGTGTGCTCTGAGAGCTAGCAAGTTCCACCACTTCCGTTGTGGTATCCGGTTCTTTCTGTTTAGAAATTGTTTTAAGCTCATAATTTCGTTCCGTTTTGTTGTAACTCGACAAACTCGTAATAGCGAATCATGAAAGAGAAGGATCGATTCTAGAATTCTTCGGATTAGAGTCGAGAGTACAAACGGGAATCACCTCAGGTTCAGAAATATGTTCCATCTCCCTCACCGGAGAGGGAGTAGGAATCGAGGGTTCATCAAGATTATATTTCAAAATTTTTGACAAGGCTTCAAGTTTTTCAATGTTGTTCAGAAAAGCACGACGTTCAAAGAAATCGTCTCCGTGACCCTCGGTGGGTTCTTCGGGTTGCTCCGAAATGGTGTGATCGTCTTCCACAACTTGAACGGGCTCTGCATTAATACTTTGTTGAGCTTGCCATTGATTGAAGAAAGTTTGAAGCATATTCTTAAATTCGATTGTTTGTTTCTCAAACATGTCGTGAATCCAGGAAAAATCGTCCTCGACACCCTCGGTGGGTTCTTCAATTATGGAATCATTATTCACAATCGGAACGGGTTCTTCATAATTAGAATGTATCTCGGGCATACACCGTAAACAACGAAAATTGTTCGACGAATCTACCATATCTCCACAGCCATAACAATAATCTGGATCAAACGAAGATATCTCAGGCTGTGGAGGGTAGTCGGAAAAATTCTGAAGATTATTGTAAGAATTGGGGCACATATGATTATAACACTGATAATCATATCCCAAACGTGAATTACAACACTGACAGAAAATAGTCGAAGGAGTCCATAAGAATCAAATATAAGAGGGATAAGAGGAAAGAATTATCGAATCAGAGGGTAAAGAAGAATATTTTTGAGTTTTTAAAACAAATTTTGAAAAGGAAAATCTTTTTGGGTTTTTATATTTAAGAAAACACAATATTTTTGTAACCGTCACATCAACCGGTGCTCGGTAGCTCTCAAAAGTACGCGCAGCGGAGCGGGAACGAAGAGTGGATCGTTCTTCAGTATGCAATTTAATGTCAAGACTTTCCTTATACCCCGTGTATAGGTTGTACCTTCAAGGTGAGCCGACGTAACAATTGATGTTTCAGTTTCTTTTGTTGGTTTTTTACTTTTTATGGTTTTGTAAACACTCTAGGAAGAATGTTTTGGTATTTTTAGATTTTTTTGGGTTTTTCAAAAATATATATATACAAAAACGACGGTAACTTCACTCGGGGAAGGATCTTCAAATGCACGCGATTCGAGACGGAATACGAAAACTCGCTACAAGCCCTCCCCGGCAGCGGCGCCAAAAATTGATTTCGATAAAATAAAACCAATAATAAGAGATTTGTGTAGTATTATGTTGGGTAACTCAAACGTGTTAGGTTTGAGCACCGAGATCGTTCCGAACGAGGGTTGAATGGAATTTCCAACTCACGTCGCGAATATCGGGATTTGAATAAGAGAAGGGGGTAAAATGATGTATTCTAAACTACGGGATAAGGAAAGTAAATGGGACTAAAATCTATGGGGAAAACCTAAGAATTAAGGCAAAACATGCAAATCTATACTAAAACACAAATACGGGATTAAAACGAAACGCGAATAAAATGCAAGTACGTCTAATCTAAATCCTAAAAATGCCTAAAATTACTTTTACTCTAAAAATGATATTTGAAAACTAAATATGAATTAAAACTAATTTTTAGGAATTTTCTTGAATTTATTAGAATTAAAAACTAATTTTAAACATTAAAACTAAATTAAAATACTAGAAATTATGAAAATCAAAGGGAAAATTATGAAACTATTTTCATAAAATCTAAAATATCCTAAGAGAATTTTCAAAACTATTTTTTTATTTTTCTGATTATTTTTTCTATTTTCTACTAATTTAAAACTATTTAAATCTAATTTAAATTGTGAAAAATACCAAATAAAAGGGGAAAAATAGGGAAAAATATTTTTTATGCTTTTTATATTTTTCTTAAACTGGGAAAATTGAAAAATTATTTTTTTGGAACTTTTTCTTAATTATTTGCAATAAAAGCTATTTAAAAAGGATTAAAATCTATTTTAAATTGAGAAAAATAGTAAACAATGACCAAAAATTATGAAAAACTCAGGAAAATTCTAAAATATTATTCTAAAGCTATGAAAATATAAAAACATGGGCTTATGTGGATGAAAATGAAACTGATGTGTAAACTGCTTATTAATAAGCTATCTAAAATAAGCTACAAGCTACAAGAGAGTATCAAATTGCTACAGAAGCTAAACTATGCTGAAATAAGCTTAAAGCAACTAATTATCTCTACTCCTAACCTCTATTAAGCAGTTTACCAATGATTTAAGCTAACTGCTCTTTAAGAAAAATAGCTAACTGACCCCTACTTTTAGCTTATCTAACTGCTAAGGAATAAGTCCAATTAACAATCCAGCAATTGGATCCTAAAGCACACCTATCTAACTACTTATAAACCAAAATTCAGCTTATGGCAAGCTAAAATGAACTCTATAGAAGCTATGTAAAAAGTTGTCACACACTCAGCATTCACTGAGTGTGTGAACAGGATAATTATGAGCACAAAATTGAGCTTATTTAGTGGCTTATCAAGAGAGCTTATGAGAAAACAGAACTGTGAACCTTTAAAATACCAATCAAAGAGTCTATAAACAAAATCTAAACCCAAGAGAAGCTATTATGAAGCTTATGCAGGCTCAACAAAGTTAAGCTAAAAACTGTTTTGTACACTTTGACTTTTAAGGACAGAACTGAATATTTGACTTTTATGAAATTGTAAGCTACTGAATTTGATTGAAACTGATGTGAATTTATAAAATACCACTAATGTAAGCCAAATTATCACTTAATCTACCTATAAGCAAAAACTGACCTACTGATTCAAACTGATGAAGATATGAGAACTGATTAAGTGTAATTTTGACTATTTCTACTCTAAGAGGCAAAATGATGAACTAAGAGACTCTAAATAACCTAACAGAAGCTACTGCAATTCATCTTAACAACAATTTTGATCTCAAACTCAGTTTACATAACTGATCCAAACACCACTTTAGAAGCTGAAATGCAAGTAAACACCTCTATATCACAGATTAATCCTAAGATTTCTATCCAAACAAACTTAAATGACCAATTTAAAGCTAAGAGATGCAATAATTCTAACTCTAACAAACACAGAATCAAAATGCTAATCAGTTATGAAATCAAATAAACAACACTTACATTCGTCCAGCCACTATGGCTTGCTTAACTGAGAATCAATGACCACTATCAGAACTTATTCCAACCCATATCAGATCCAAACTTAACCCATATCCATGTATAACTCAGCAATCCAGAACTACATTAACAATGAAACTGCACATTGACTTTTGTTGACCATTTTCTAAAACTGAGAATTAGAGCTAATAGAATCAATGACAAACTCACATAAGCTTCACTGAGCTTATGTGAGCTTAAAGGTAAACTAAAAGAGCAGATTAAACAGTAATGATTTTGAAAACAGATTAACTAGGAATTGAAATTGAAAATGCAATTTTATTAATAAAGGAGTTTTACAAAGCTTGAAAACAAGATTACAAACTGAATTTAAAATGATTTATCTAATAAAACAGTAATTAACAAAAACAAATGGTAACAAAATCTCTAAAAGCTGTGAGAAATTGGACAAGTTGTGACTTGTGAATGTGGAGCTATATATAAGCTAATGAGGAGCCTAGGATGCCTTTGGGAAGCTTCTGGTTCTTCTAATCTGAGCCTTTGATTACCCATCTTGTCATCTCTTCAATTCTCATCCGTTAGATCAAAATAATGAGGTGTCTTGGCCAATCAAATGCTCCCTTTTGTCCATTGTGGCAATCCTGTGACACACCCATGTGTCAGGCGTGGCAGAGGCTTCTAGATGCTCATTAAGTACGGGTAAATCATGTAATGATCAGGGTAATTGGGGTTGAGGGTAAGGAGCAGTGAAAAATGGTGGTTTGCTCTGTTTGGGCGCGTTTGTTTTGTTTATTATTCTTCAATTGTGTTTGACCGGGGCTAAGGGTGGGTTGACCGGGTCTAAGTAACAAAACCGGGTTGGGTGATTTTGAAACGGGTGAGATATTGGGTTATAGATTGGACCGGGTAAGGTTTATTTGTATTTTGGGCTTTTGGATTACTTGGACTTGGGTTTTAATTGGAATATGGATAACAAGTGAAATATTTAACAAATAAGGACCATCCATGTAATATTATGTAAAAACCAAGGACCAAAGGTGTAATTGTGAAATGGTAAGGGTGTAATGGGAAATTATAATAAATGGGATATAAAGGGTGTATTGTGTAAATTTTGGATTTGTGAGGGATGGAAATGGTAAATCATGGAAAGTTGAGGTGTTATTTGTGTAAAATGGTAAAGTGAAGGGTAAATTGTGAAAAATGCCCAAATCATGTCCCGAACTCCGTAATTTGATCTTTTGAGCATTTAAGTCCATGAAATAGCATCCCCAGCATCGGCTTCTGCACTCTTCTTTCTCTCGTGCCCGGTTTCTTCGGTTTTGGCTTCTTTTTGTCTGTTTCGTCATATCCGTACCTGCACATGCATAAACTCAAGAAAACCACAAATATTAGCAATAAACGGCTCTTTCTTGGTTAATTTGGGTCTATTTTGATAATGAAAAGGTATGTGTTTTAGCACATACCAACCGTAACGACACTTCTCCATGTCTTCTCTCCCCGTTATTCATCACAAACTCAAAAATTTGATAGACCAACACGAACTGAATTCAGGGACTGAATTCCTTTTTGGATGGGTGAATGTGACAACTCGTACTTTTAGGTCATTTCTCAAATTTACTATTCATCTCGGGAAATCACTATTCATGATTCACTATTCATCATTTTTCGTAAACTAGGTTTACGAGTGTCAAATACGCGTAACCTTATTGGTTTAGCTGTGAATTCAGGAACATATCATCGAGGACATTTCATATAGACTAAGATGAGTCTACCTATTCTAGGCATTTTATTTGTCTAATAGTCATATTTTATATGAACTATTGCTATTTTATTATTTTTACGTAACTTTTATACTTTTTATGTATTACGCCTATCTGAACCAACGTTAGTATATTTTAACAACGTATAAGCACGCCGTTAAACATATCACGCATCTAATATACTAATATAGAGTATATTGATAAGTTTTAATATTTTTATAAGTATTATATTTTTATGTTGCCCGGTTTTAAGTTTCGTGACTTAAGGGCTTAACATTAGTAATTACCGGGACCAAACTATACTCTCTAAATGATAAACTAACAAATATCTTATCATAGGAATACAAAATCATATTCTTCTTTTTGCTCTTTCCTGCCAAACGTGTCATCCCAAGATATATGTACGTGTACTACATACAAACTGAATATATATCTTGTATTAAAACATGTCAAGCACAAGATATTACACGTTCTTGTATTATCAACTACGTATACACTTTGCATGCCATGTGGATTTTACGTGTAAGATATGCCGCATGCGTGGTAACATAACATAAATATTAACGTATATATAAGTTTTCAATACATCAAACCAACATAAAAATTTCAAACATCTTATATTTCATTTCCATCAATTTCATCCTCCATCATGCAAAACCATCTTTATTTCCCAATATGCTAAACCAAGACGTGACCCATACTATATTTGATAGATAAACGCAAGTCATGGTCACTTAACAAGCTAAACGGTTCAACCAATACGCCATATAATTTAAGGCGCGTTCATTTTATATAGATCATATCATTCATAATAGGTCACGGTTAGAGATTTGCGCTACATTTCAGTGTACTCACTTTTGCCATCGCATCATTTTCCAAGTGAGTTTTGTTGCCCCTACTTTTATATGTTTTGAACTATTTTGGGGGAGATACATGCTTAACTATTTTTCACAAGTACTTTAAATTTTTAAGGATAACTTCTATCATGATCACCATAGTTTCAAAACCGAATGTTGCACTATATCAATTGTTCTTGTTTATGTGCTATAGTTCTACGTCGAATATTGTGCTATATCAGTTGACTACTGATACATTGAGTCATGTACTATTGATTATGTGCTATAGTTCTACGTCGAATATTGTGCTATATCAGTTGACTACTGATACTTTGAGTCATGTACTATTGATTATGTGCTATGGTTCTACGTCGAGTTAGGTACTATTGTGAATTCATTTGACATCATGTGCTTGAACATAAACTATACACATTTTGGCAGTGGGATGTAAACACACATGTTGCAAGTTTTGTATGGGCGGAACTTGGAACTGAGTGGATTTACAATGCCTTTGCTGCATAAACGATTTTTTAAAGGCTTTACATTTCAACACAAACTCTATGAACTCACTCAACCTTTGTGTTTACACTTTTAGCATGTTTTATCTCAGGTATCTAAGGCATACACTTCATGGCATGCATGTAGACTTATCATAGAGTCGTGGTGACGACGCGTCACACATGGGATTTAGCACTTTAAAAACATCATTTGGCTTGTAACAAACTTATTTTCCGCACAAGTTGATTTTCATTTGGGACCTACACTTTGTAAACTCTTATTATTTTATTAAATCAAATGATGTATTTTCCAAACGACACTTTAGGTCGTTCAATATAACTGAGATTGTGATGCTATGACAGTCAACCCCTAGGAATTCCATTCCGCTGCAAAATAGGTAATTTGGGGGTGTGACATATAGGTAGCCCGTTAGGATCTGAGATACCCTCAGAGATTGTTTCTGAGCCCGAGGAGTATGGTGAGACGGGTCTGATGTGGGAGAGGATTACCTCTCAGGGTACTAGACTTAGTCAGTTGACGGAGCATTTGGTTGGAGTATCTAGGGCTAGTATTGAGGATCTGAGAGTTGATATGGGTACTGTAGTCAGGAGGACTAGGGTTTTGCGTGAGGGTATGTCGGAGCTCCAGGAGCAGGTTGGGGACCTGCTTAGAGGGTTCGTGACAGCTCGTGATGCTGATAGAGCGATTTGGCGTAGGATTGGTGAGTTGGAGAGAGAGGTCGCAGAGCTTAAGAGTGATCGCGACGCTCGACGTGTTGAGTTAGCCTCATTGTGGAGAGAGGTTGACGATGTTAGGAGGTCAGTGAGTGGTATTCGTAGACGTGGCTAGATAGTATTAGATTTATGGTTTTGTACCATCTTGAAACTAAGTAGTACTTGGTTCGAGATGTAGGATTATCCTAGTTGTTTACTAGTATCGTTATTAGGATCGTTTTTGATTTCTTCGAATCCTTCCATGTATTTCCACTGTTGAAACCTATGAGTTATGGTTATTGGAACATGCATCCTTTAGTTACGATGCGGTATCAGATTGTTTCGCTTTGGTATAGCGTTATCCCTGTTGGCCTTGATTATGTATTCAAGCGTTATTGGGTGACCCTTGGAACCCAACCCTATTTTTAGTGCGTGAATTGTGAACTTATGAAACTGTTCTTCTTGCCTATAGAATGGTGGCAACAAGACGAAATTCGCTTAGGAACAACCGAGCAGCTCCTGCTGCTGTTGTTGCCTCTGGTCGTCGAGGTCGTCGTCTGACCCCGACCACACCACATGTTGAGAACCCTAACACTGATAACCCAGCTGTAGAAAACCCGAATGTGAATGACCGTACTGAGAATGGTCCTGTTCCACAAAACCCTCCACCTGTGAACCCAACCCACATTGACCAACTAGTGTCGCAGCGTGTCGCTGAAGTGCTAGCTGAGGCTAATCTCTCTAACACTTCTAGTGGAACCCCAATGCTGAATCGAACTCGAGGTTGTACCTACAAAGAGTTCCGATTCTGTGGTCCCATTGAGTTCGGAAGAACTGAGGGAGTAGTTTACCTGACTAGGTGGTTGGAGAAAACTGAATCTGTGTTTGCTGTGAGTAATTGTGATGAGGATTGTAAGGTTAAGTATGCAACATTCACCTTGAAGGACGAGGCGTTGACCTGGTGGAATAACTACCACAGATCAGTAGGAATTAATGTAGCTTATAGTATGACTTGGACTCAGTTTAAGGCTCTCCTGATTAAGACTTACTGTCCTAGGAATGAAGTTAAGAAGTTAGAGAGTGAGTTCTGGAACCATAAGGTTAAGGGTACTGACATGGCGACTTATACTCGTCGTTTCCAAGAGTTATCGTTGCTTTGCCCTGAAATAGTTCACATTGAAGAACTTAAGATTGAGAGGTATACTGATGGATTGCCTTTAGCTACTCAAAATGATGTCATCGCTGCCAAGCCAGCTAATTTGCAAGAGGCAATTGTTGTGGCTCAGAGTTTGATGGACTCTTGTGTGCTAGAATTAGGAGACAAGAGTAAGAATGATATGAGTGATAAGAGGAAGAGGAACGAAGTTGCAAAAGGGAATGGCAACAAACGGCAAGAGACAGCCAGGGTGTTCGCCATAGGAAATGGAGATAAGAAGGGTTATGAAGGTAGTAAGCCTGTGTGTGGTCGTTGTAACCAACACCACCATGGACCGTGCCTGATTGTGTGTAGGAAGTGCTATAAGGTAGGACACATAGCCAAAGACTGTAGGTCTCGTCCACTTGCTGCAGCTCAAACTGCACAAGGAGCGGACTGGAAGGCTACTGTCACCTGTTTTGGATGTGGAAAGAAGGGACACTTTAAGAATGAGTGCCGAGAGCCGTGGATGAGGGGAAATCCTGGAAATGTAGGAGGATTTGCTAATCGAGGTGTAGGAGGTAATGGCTTAGACCCTGTGAAGCGTGAGGTTGTGGAAAACCGGGGAAACAATGGTGCTAGGAATCAGCATAGAGACATGGGAGTAGCGCGTGTTTATGCTATTGGGAAGGAAGCTGGTGAGGACCCTAACGTAGTTACAGGTACATTCCTTCTCAATAATCGCTATGCTTCCATACTGTTTGATACCGGTGCGGATATGAGTTTCGTATCCACCAAATTTATGCCATTACTAGGAATCTCCCAAACACCTCTAGGGTTTAGTTACGATGTGGAATTAGCGAATGGGAATAGAGAGAAGATAGACACCGTAGTTCAAGGTTGTACCTTAAGTTTCCTAGACCGCCCGTTTAGTATAGACTTATTGCCGGTTACTTTAGGAAGTTTTGACTTTATTATCGGAATGGATTGGTTGTCGAAGAACGGTGCACACATCATTTGTGATGAGAAGATTGTGCGTTTACCGTATGGCGGAAAAGTTCTGAGCATACAAGGAGATCGGAGCGACTGTGGAAGCCCTTCCCGGTTGAGCATCATCTCTTGTATTAAGGCCCAGAAGTACATCGATAGAGGAGGTTGTCTTTTCTTGGCTCGAATTTCTGAAAAGAAAAGTAAGGAGAAGAGTGAAAGACACCTTAACGATGTACCCGTTGTTAGAGAATTTCCGGATGTGTTTCCCGACGATCTGCCAGGGATTCCACCTGTCCGACAAGTGGAATTCCAAAATAGAGTTGATACCCGGTGCGGCACCTGTAGCCCGGGCACCTTATCGACTTGCTCCAAGAGAATTGGAGGAATTGTCTAAACAGTTGGCAGAATTGTCAGAGAAGGGATTCATTCGACCAAGTTCGTCACCATGGGGAGCACCAGTGTTGTTTGTGAAGAAGAAGGATGAATCGTTTCGGATGTGTATTGATTATAGGGAATTGAATAAGTTAACAGTGAAGAACCGATATCCGTTACCTAGAATAGATGATCTATTCGACCAACTCCAAGGAGCTAGTGTCTTTTCTAAGATCGATTTATGATCTGGTTATCACCAGCTTAGAGTTCGAGAGGAGGATATCCCTAAGACTGCGTTTAGGACTCGTTATGGACACTATGAATTCCAAGTGATGTCGTTTGGTTTGACCAACGCGCCAGTGGTTTTCATGGATCTCATGAACCGAGTGTGTAAGCCATACCTGGATAAGTTTGTGATAGTATTCATAGACGACATCTTGATATACTCTAAGAATAGTGAGGAGCACGAAGAGCATTTGAGGCTCATTTTAGGATTGCTGAGAGGGGAGAAGCTGTATGCCAAATTCTCTAAGTGTGAATTTTGGATTCCGTCTGTGCAATTCTTAGGTCACGTGATAGATAGTCGAGGTGTTCATGTTGACCCAACTAAGATTAAGGCCATTAAGGAATGGGAAGCTCCTAAGAACCCATCAGAAATCCGACAGTTTCTAGGGTTAGCAGGCTACTATAGGAGATTCATTGAGGAATTTTCTAAGATAGCTAAGTCGCTGACCAAACTAACACAGAAGGATGTTAAGTATGAATGGGGAGAAAAGGAAGAAGAAGCATTCCAACTTCTGAAGGAGAAGTTGTGTAGTGCGCCCATCCTAGCTTTGCCTGAAGGAAGCGAAGACTTTGTCGTGTACTGCGACGCTTCGCATAAAGGCTTAGGTGTTGTTTTGATGCAACGTGAGAAGGTGATTGCTTATGCATCCCGACAACTTAAGAAGCATGAGGAAAACTACACCACCCATGACCTTGAGTTAGGTGTTGTAGTGTTTGCTCTTAGGATTTGGAGACATTACATGTATGGAACCAAGTATGTAGTATTTACCGATCATAAGAGTTTGAAGCATATCGTAGATCAGAAGGAACTGAACATGAGACAACGTCGTTGGTTGGAATTGCTTAGTGATTATGACTGTGAGATTCGTTATCATCCCGGTAAGGCTAATGTTGTGGCTGATGCACTTAGTCGTAAAGAGGACATTCCACCCCTACTTGTTAGATCCTTAGGAATGACCATTGTTTCGCCCTTACCGTCTCAAATTTTAGCCGCCCAAGTAGAGGCATTGACGGAAGAGAACCGTCCTTATGAGAATCTTCATGGAATGGTAGAAAGTGAAAACGGCTTCTTGAAGCGTTCTGATGGAACATTATGCTTCGGAGACAGAAGCTGGATACCATTTCATGGTGGAATCCGTGAGTTGATTATGCACGAGTCGCATAAATCAAAATACTCTATTCATCCTAGATCCGATAAGATGTATCAGGATCTTAAGAAACTTTATTGGTGGCCCAATATGAAAGCCGATATAGCTCAGTATGTTAGTAGGTGCATGACTTGCTCTAAAGTTAAGGCCGAACATCAGAAACCATCAGGACTTTTAGTTAACCCGAACTCCTGGAATGGAAATGAGAGCGAATAACCATGGACTTTATCACTAAATTACCGAGAACAGTTAGCGGCAATGACGCTATCTGGGTAATAATTGATCGGTTAACTAAGTCTGCTCACTTCTTAACTATTAGTGAAACCGATAGTCTTGATAAGCTTGCTCGATTGTATCTTAAGGAGATAGTATCGCGTCATGGAGTACCGATATCTATCATTTCCGATAGGGATAGTCGTTTTACATCCCACTTTTGGAAGTCGTTACAGACAGCATTAGGAACGAATTTGGATATGAGTACTATTCAGACTTTAGAAGACATGCTTAGAGCATGCGTTATTGATTTCGGCAAAGGCTGGGAGAGACACCTCCCTTTGGCCGAATTCTCTTACAACAATAGTTATCACTCTAGCATTAAGACTGCCCCATTTGAGGCGTTGTATGATCGAAAATGTCGTTCTCCTATTTGTTGGGCTGAAGTTGGCGAGAGTCAACTTACAGGTCCCGAACTTGTCTTAGAAACCACTGAGAAGATAGTACAGATTTGTAATCGGTTGCAAACCGCTCGTGATAGACAAAAGAGTTATGCCGATAAGAGACGTAAACCTTTAGAATTTCAGGTTGGAGATCGTGTTATGTTGAAAGTTTCTCCTTGGAAAGGAGTGGTTCGTTTTGGTAAACGTGGAAAACTCAATCCCCGATATATTGGTCCCTTTCCAATCCTGGAAAGAGTCGGACAGGTAGCATACCGCCTGAAGCTACCATCCGAACTGAGTAGTGTACACAATGTCTTTCATGTTAGTAATCTTAAGAAATGTCTTTCGGAGGAAAACATAGTGGTGCCTTTAAGAGATATTCGTATTGATGAGAAGTTGAATTTTGTTGAGGAACTGATTGAGATTATGGATCGTGAGATCAAAAGGCTGAAGAATAGCCATATTCCGATTATTAAGGTTCGTTGGAACTCCCGGCATGGACCGGAGTTCACTTGGGAACGTGAGGACGTTTTCCGTAGGAAGTATCCTAAACTGTTTATGACACCAAGCAACTCGGAGTGAAACCCGGGACGGGTTTCTTATGAGGCTGGGAGGCTGTGACAACTGGCAATTTAGGGAGACTATTTTAGGTAACCGCATTACGTTAAGCTGAACCGAGCCTTGCCTTTAACACTATTTTTATAAACCATGACTTGATTTTATATCGTCTATTGGTTTTTATGACTTATTTCATTATTAAATGAGTTATCGTATGAGTTTTAACTCTATTTGGTAGGCACTATTCGATTCGGCACTAGAAAAGCCTAAAACAAGAATTATTGTAACTTTTAGACCGTAACTCGAAAATTGACAAATAAATAGTCAAAACTCGTGGAAAAACGTAAATAACGATGTTGGAAAGTTGAATAAATGTTGTGGGACACTCGGGGGACAATATGTGAGCTCGGGATTAGGTAAACGGGATAGTTACGAAAAATTACAACCCGACCCCTCCCCTTTTCTCTTGAAGCCGGCGCCCCCTCCTCCCAAATAATTATTTTTGAGGTCCCTAGTGGCCTAGTATAAATACCCACCCAAACCCTCATTTCACCTCATTTGTTTCTGATTGGCTCCCAAACGGTCAGGTTTATTACACAGGTCAACCACTTGTGAATGGTCAACCGTAATAAAAGCCAAACAGCTTGAGAACGCAATGCAATTAAGTCCAGGAGATTTTAGTGTTTCCCCAGGTCGTTAAGTCCCAACGAGCTGTGCGACTGAATAGCCAAACGTGTAGTGATCGGGTGATATTGAACGGGAAAAGGTTTGTGGATTATGAATAATTATACCTAAAGAAAAAGTTTGTAAATTACAGGGGCTTAAATTCAAATTAAAGAAAATTAAAAAGCTAAATTATATAAAATAAACGCTATCAATATTTTTAAAATTTGATTTTCTTGATTTTTCTTTTATAAATTTGAATTAAAAACTAATTTTAACTTTTAAAACTATTCTAAAATACTAAAAATTATGAAATTAAAGAGGAAAATTATGCAACTATTTTTCAAAAATCTAAAATAACTAAAGAGAATTTTCAAAACTAATTTTGTATTTTTCTGATTATTTCTCTATTTTCTATTAATTAAAAACTGTTTAAAACTAATTAAATGGCTAAAAATTACAAATTTAACTAAGAAAAATCTGGAAAAAATATTTTTTTGCTTTTTATATTTATCTTAATCTAGGAAAATTGAAAACTTATTTTTTTGAAGCTTTTCGGATTTAATTGTAATAAAAGCTATTTAAAAAGTCCTAAAAACTGTTTTAAATAAGGAAAAATACTAAACAGTAATGGAAAATTATGAAAAATTCAGGAAAAGTCTAAAATAATATTCTAAATCTATGAAAAATATAAAACCCTATACTAGTGTGCAAGATTATGGAGCTGCAGTGAAAAGTGCTTATAAATAAGCACTCAAAATAAGCTAAAGGCCACAAATGAGCACCAATTGATCACAGAAGCTAGATTATGCTATAACTACCTGAAATGAGCTAAATTCAACTAAGCTATACCACTGAATATCAAGCTACAATGGTTTGGTGATTTACAAGCTTAAGTGCCAAAACAGTTTTTCTCCTAACTTCTAGCTTAAGCACAAGCTTATTAAAAAAGCTTTTGTGAAAAACAGAACTGAGGATCTCAAGACCACCAGCTGAACTATCTCAGGACCAAGTTTCAGCCACTAAAAAGCTAATATGAAGCTTGTGCAAAGCTTGCAAGGGGCCTGCACACAACTCAGTGTATGCTGAGTGTGCACAGGGCAGATAAGCTCTTTTTGAAGAGCTGATTTAGAGCTTATAAAGGTTTGAGAGAATTCAACAAAAATCAGATTTCAAAAATAGACCAACTGAACTTATTTTTCCCAAAATATCAATGATGTTGACTCAAAATTGAATTCATGAAAAATCAACAAAGCTTGGCTGAAACTGACTTTTTCAATTTTTGACTTTCTTAGAAGTTTTGATAACTTTGACTTTTGTGAGATTTGAAACCAATTTATGAACTGATTATGATGTTATAGGCTAAAACAAAACTATAATAAGCTATTCTACTGAATTCTAAACACAAATCAAGCTTATGATCTTTAAAAATTCCAACAGATATGAAAATGAAAACAGATTTAGAGGGAAATTGACTTTTGATGAACTAGAGTGCAAATAAATGACTGAACTCTACTTAATGATGCTAAATAAAGCTAATGCAACCTAAACTTGACCTCTGCTAGAACCTTAAACTTAGATCAATGATCTGATCCAAACACTGCTTTGAAAACTGAAGTGCAAGTTGAAACCTCTATAACACTAAATTAACTTATGCAAGACCTTAAACTGAATCAACTATAGCCTAGAAACAATTGAGTGAGCAGACCTAAACTAAAGCTACAACAAATTTAGACAGATTTAGATTATGCAAAATATACTAGTATTGAAAATAGGTAAAGTACTCACAAGCAGTCCAGCTTATTAGCAGCTTATACTAGAACCCAATCTACACTATTTTAATCAATTCCAACCCATTCCAGCTCTGCATCAAGTATCTAAACCATTTCAACTTCCCATTTGATCACAGTTGACTTTTGTTGACCAAGTTCCAAATTTGTTTGAACTTGAGTTAAAAAGCTTACCAGAAGCTATGAGTAGCTTAAATAAGCTTATTGGAACTAGAAATAAGCTAATTGAAGCTTGAATATAAGAGCATGAAAACTGGTTTTTTAACAGTGAACATAAAAACATGAAACTTATATAAAACCTTGAATTAATACTTGAAAGCAAATTACAATGACTAAATAGCTTTAGTTCAATATAGGAAAGCTTAAGATTACAGTTTTAGAAACTAACTAAGACAATTTAAATAAAAACGACATACATGAAATTTAAAACTAAAAAACTACTCTCTTGCTCTTCTCCTCTTTCTTCTATTTATATGCAAAAGGCTTTCTCTCACATCTCTGAGCATTTCCCACTTCTATTTGGGGCCATTGGATCACTGGAGTAGATTTTAACCATTGATGGCTTTTTGGCGCCAAAATGAGATATTGCAACTGGGACAGGTTGAGTGCAAGGAGGGGGGAGCATTTAATGCTTCTTGGATTGTTGGGTGAGGTGGAGTGATAAGGGTGTGGGTTGTGAGCTGGAGGTGAGGGGTGTCTGGGAGTTGCAGAGCAGGTGGAGGTGAAGTGTTGGAGGGAAAAGGTTGGGCGGGGTTTGACCATATTTGACCGGGGGGTATTATTAAGGCAGGGGGTCAAAACAGGAGGGGTCAAGGGTCAAGTTGGCAGGGCTCAAGGTTGTTTTGACAGGGGGCCAAGGGTCAAGTTGGTTTTAGGATTAGTAAACAAGGACCATTCTTGCAATTCACCAAACTTGAGGGACCAAATCTGTCATTTTGCAAAATTTATCATAAGGATCAATTATGACAAGTTTAATTTTCCCAAGGACCATTTTTTCAAATTCTGAAAGTGCAGGGACCAAACTTGTAAATTCTCCAAACTTTTTACCCAAGGATCATTTTTGACAACTTTTGATTTTGAAAGGACTTGGGTTGACTTTTATTCCAAAATAAATGCTCAGGGACTGATTTTGTCAAAATTTGAAAGTTTGAGGGACTGAAACTGCCAATTATGCAAACTTTGCTCGTTTTTTCATCTGATTTTAAACATTTTGCATCTGAAACATATAAAATGCAATTTTGAGATATTTCCAGTATTTTGATGCATTTCTGAGCGTTTTTAAATGTTTTGCAGTTCAGATTTGACCAAAAATGATGAGTATTTACACACTCATCAATCCCCCACACTAAACTATTGCTAGTCCCTAGCAATCTTTTATGAAAACTTAATGGATTTGAATCTCTTTACCAAAAGTCATTACTTCTGGAGTAGCCAATTGTTTCAGTTCAAGTAAGAACCTTGGTACAATGATAACCAAATGATTTTGAGCAAATCACCAGCTTTCAACGGTTTTGATTTGTCTTTACCAGAAGCCGTTTGCTTCTGGACTAGCCAACTCTTAGATAATATATACTATCTTTGGTGAGCTGATTACCAATTATGGTTTTCCAACTGCCTTTACCACAAGCCATAAACTTGCGGGCTAGCCAACTCTTCACTAATTAAAGATATGGTGAGCTGAACACCATACAATTTTGGGCAAATTGCAAGCCGTCAACGGATTTGAGATATCTTTACCAAGAGCCGTTTGCTCCTGGATTAGCCAATTCTTTTGTTTATTAGACATGGCGGACTGATAACCATAAGCTGAGTAAGTGTAAAACACTTACTCCAAAAAAAAATTTGGCCAAAAATGGGGGAATTGGGTGGTATAATTATATGATAAAATTCGTGAGAATTCCCCCCCACACTAGAAATGAATATTGCCCTCAATATTCAAAGTACCGGCGGTTATGCCGAAACTGAAAACGTAAAAGGGAAATATTACGGCCATTATTTGATTTTTTTTTTTTTTTTTTTTTTTTTTTTTTTTTTTTTTTTTTTTTTTTTATCAAACTTTGTATACAACAGCGGGGGGCAACTCCCCCACACTAGGGTGGTAGAAAGTAGAAAGAAGCCAGAAATACGGGTGAAAACCCATATAGTGTGCTACTGTTTTTGATTCCCGAGTGGCTAGCTTGACTCGATCCCCGCATTCATTGGTTCATGGGGAAAGTAACGTGGAAAACCAATCTCGATCGGACTTTCGTTCACAGTGTTAATAAACATATGAACATCAGAAAGTTCCACACCGACGAGATACAACCGCGGTATTGTTAATAGTAGAAACTATAAAGGATGATACCGGCGTCAAAGATGGTGTCCTCATTCCCGAAAGAGAAAAGGGAAAGAGCAACCACACCATCTGTGAAGAATGGAATAAAGATGTGCATGAGAATGCAAGTCCATTCCTCATCAGTAAAAAGCAAATCACCATTTTTGACATTTTTAAACTTAGTCTTGAAGTTTGTATGGTGATTGTCAACAGAATTTCCGGTAGGGAGGGTTGGAAACGGTTCTTCAATCAACAGATTTTCCAGAAAAAGGATGTCCCCCTCTGGATCAAAGTAAGTATTATCAATTCCTGTTGGAATCGACTCATCACTAAGAAAAGCATCGACTTCCTTCCAAAAGTTGTCATCTTCCTCATCCGAAGTGAGAGAAGGGATGGAAGAGTCGGAAATAATAAGACTAGGAGATGATGGATCATTTTTGAGCAATTCTTCAATGGGAAGAATGTCTCCCATTGGATCACAAACATCATCATCCAATTCAGATGAAACTGAAGAGAGTTTGGTTTCATCTACAGAGTTAACAAACTCGATACGATAAACTGATTCCGGAGGTGGGACAAGTGGTGTGCTCTTAGAGCTAGCAATTTCCACCACTTCCGATAAAGTCTCCGATTCTAGATCATCATCATCAAGAACACTCTTGACTTCCCTGGTACAACTTTCAAACCATTTGTTTGAACCAGGGTTGATTTTCAAAGCTTTTAGCTCAGCACGTTTTTGGTGACTCCTCTTAACCGTGAAATTTGAGAGTGTTGCATTGATTCTTTCAGATTTTTGATCAATTGTGGCAACACTCTGTTTGGATAGAGGTTTGGAGTTTTGGTTGATATTAAACGTGAGTTCTTCGTTGTCAACCCGTATGGTCAACTCTTCAGCAAATACATCAATTAGAGCACGACTCGTTCTCAAGAAAGCTCTCCCTAAGATGAGGGGAACTCTAGGATCTGCATCAAAGTCTACTACAACAAAGTCAGTAGGAAAGTGAAACTTTCCTACTTTCACCACGACATCCTCGGCTATCCCAAGTGGACGAGTTATGGTACGGTCCGCTAGCTCGAGTGTCATACAAGTGGATGTAGTTTTAGGAAGAGACAGTTTCTTCCATACTGAGAGAGGCATGAGGTTAATGCTTGCGCCAAGATCGGCCAAGGCGGAGCATTGAACCATCCCCAAGAAATCACACGGGATTAAAAACCTGCCGGGGTCTTCAAGCTTTTTGGGAAGCTTCTTGAGAAGGACCGCTGCGCATTGCTCATTGAGAGGGGTTTTAGCCATCTCAGATAATTTATCTTTGTTGCTCAGTAGGCCTTTAAGCGTGGATGCAAATTTGGGCATTAGAACGAGAGCATCAACGAAGCTTATATCAAAGTGTAGTTCATTGAAAATTTGGAAAAAATTTTCCATTTGCTCTTTGGTTTTGTCTTTGAGCTTCTCATCATGCAATCTTGATGGGTAAGGAAGCTGACTAGACTTTTGAGCCGGGACGGAAGTCATTTCTGGCTCAGAATTTGTCTTCGGAACTTCGGGTTCCGGACTTAAAGCTTGGACTACCGAAGGTGGGACGTGTGTGGTACTTCGTGGGCTTGAGAAATGCACCTTGTCCGTTGTATCCTTGGTAACTTGACTCATTGCTCCTGGTGGAGGAGGCATTAGAGTCGAAGGTCCATTGTGTGTCTTACCACTACGAGTGGTGACGACTTTTAACTCGGCATTTAGATTTGGAACTGTATTGCTTGGGAGTCCTCATGAAGATGACGAAGCTTTGTTCATATTCATGTTCATGAAACTGCTCATCATATTCTTCAACTCATTTGTCTGCCGAGACATTGTGGTATCAATTTCCTTTTTTAGCTCAACTCTCATGTTATTGATCTGAGTTTGCATTGAACGTATGCTTGACTCAGTAATTTTCATGAAGTCATTTGGTAGGGGGGCTTGAGAAGGTTGTTGATAACTTTGCTGATTTGGAGCTTGATATGGTTGGTTGAAATTGTTCCGGTTTTGATTGAAATTTTGAGAGTTATTGAAGTTTTGTCCTTGATTCGGAACAAATCGATTTTGATTGCCATGGTTTTGCACAGGAGGAAAACCAGGTGGTGTCATACCGCTAGGTGCACGGTAGTGAGGATCAGCTTGTGGTCGGTATTGATTGTGGTTTACAGAAGCTACGGGAGCTTGATAAAAAGAAGCATCGGTTGCTTGACAATCATAATACGCGTGTGGACCACTACAAGTTTCACACACCTTGTTTACGGCTTTGATTGGTTCCGGCTTATGAATTTCGCTTTTGATTTCCTTTACCTCTTTCATCATACAACGGATGACGTCCGTTAGAGCGGCTAACGGGGCGGCTAACTCAGAAGAGTTACCGGATGAAGAAGCAGGAGTGTTCGGAATATTGACTTTGTTGCGAGAAATAGGAACTTTTGATTTTTGCTCGCAAATCTCAATCACATCTTTAGGCTTACGATTCAAGATATTGCCACCGGCGGCTGCGTTCAAAGAATCTTGATTGTTACCGTTCAACCCATTATAAAAGATATTAACTTGTTGAAGCTCCGTGAATTCATGATGGGGGCATTTCCTGAGGAGATCTTTGAATCTCTCCCATGCCTCTCCAAAGTTTTCATCGAAATTTTGACGAAATCCAGAAATTTCATTTTTAAGATTAGTTGTCTTTGATGGAGGAAAGAAATAATTGACAAACTTTTGAACAAGATCCTCCCAAGTTTCGATGGATCGAGGGGGTTCTTTTTCCAGCCAAATCCGGGCTGCCCCCTCAAGTGAGAATGGAAATAGCATCAACTTGATTACTTTCTGTGGTACATCTTTGAAATTGATTGTTGAGGTCAACTTGTTAAACCAACGGATGTGTGCATACGGGTCTTCTCGATCAAACCCGTGGAATTGATTCGTAGACACAAGTGTGATCAAATGTGTCTTCAATTCAAAGTGATCAGAATTGATTACCGGTAAAACGATGGCATCTCCATAACCCTCGGTGGGTGCCTGGAGCATTTCCGCCATAGTTCGTTCGTCTGCCATATTGTTGTTTGAAATAGCACGAATCTCGGGTTCGACTATTCGGGCAGCACGTCTACGAGAACGTCTTCTAGGAATTTCTGCTAGATCACGGAAAGGACTCAATGATCTAGAAGAACGAGTGCGCATGCACTAGACGTAACTCGAGGAAACAAGAGAATTATGAAAATGGTAAAAGAAGATTCTTTTTGGGTTTTATGGTTTTATATATATGTAGAAACAAAAGAAAAATATTTTTGTGTTTTATATGTTTTAAGATGTTTTTGGATTTTTGAATTTTTGTAAGAAAATATAAATATATATGGATGGTATAAACAAAGAGTGAATATTCAAATCACTAATCTGCTAAACGTAAGATAATTAGCACAGCTCCCCGGCAGCGGCGCCAAAATTTGATTGGCTCCCAAACGGTCAGGTTTATTACACAGGTCAACCACTTGTGAATGGTCAACCGTAATAAAAGCCAAACAGCTTGAGAACGCAATGCAATTAAGTCCAGGAGAGTTTAGTGTTTCCCCAGGTCGTTAAGTCCCAACAAGTTGTGCGACTGAATAGCCAAACGTGTAGTGATCGGGTGATATTGAACGGGAAAAGGTTTGTGGATTATGAATAATTATACCTAAAGAAAAAGTTTGTAAATTACAGGGGCTTAAATGCAAATTAAATAAAATTAAAAAGCTAAATTATATTAAATAAACGCTATCACTATTTTTAAAATTTGATTTTCTTGATTTTTCTTTTATAAATTTGAATTAAAAACTAATTTTAACTTTTAAAACTATTCTAAAATACTAAAATTTATGAAATTAAAGAGGAAAATTATGCAAATATTTTTCAAAAATCTAAAATAACTAAAGAGAATTTTCAAAACTAATTTTGTATTTTTCTGGTTATTTCTCTATTTTCTATGAATTAAAAACTGTTTAAAACTAATTAAATGGCTAAAAATTACAAATTTAACTAAGAAAAATCTGGAAAAATTATTTTTTTGCTTTTTATATTTATCTTAATCTAGGAAAATTGAAAACTTATATTTTTGAAGCTTTTCTGATTTAATTGTAATAAAAGCTATTTAAAAAGTCCTAAAAACTGTTTTAAATAAGGAAAAATACTAAAGAGTAATGGAAAATTATGAAAAATTCAAGAAAAGTCTAAAATAATATTCTAAATCTATGAAAAATATAAAAACCTATACTAGTGTGCAAGATTATGGAGCTGCAGTGAAAAGTGCTTATAAATAAGCACTCAAAATAAGCTAAAGGCCACAAATGAGCATCAATTGATCACAGAAGCTAGATTATGCTATAACTACCTGAAATGAGCTAAATTCAACTAAGCTATACCACTGAATATCAAGCTACAATGGTTTGGTGATTTACAAGCTTAAGTGCCAAAACAGTTTTTCTCCTAACTTCTAGCTTAAGCACAAGCTTATTGAAAAAGCTTTTGTGAAAAACAGAACTGAGGATCTCAAGACCACCAGCTGAACTATCTCAGGACCAAGTTTCAGCCACTAAAAAGCTAATATGAAGCTTGTGCAAAGCTTGCAAGGGCCTGCACACAACTCAGTGTATGCTGAGTGTGCACAGGGCAGATAAGCTCTTTTTGAAGAGCTGATTTAGAGCTTATAAAGGTTTGAGAGAATTCAACAAAAATCAGATTTCAAAAATAGACCAACTGAACTTATTTTTCCCAAAATATCAATGATGTTGACTCAAAATTGAATTCATGAAAAATCAACAAAGCTTGGCTTAAACTGACTTTTTCAATTTTTGACTTTCTTAGCAGTTTTGATAACTTTGACTTTTGTGAGATTTGAAACCAATTTATGAACTGATTATGATGTTATAGGCTAAAACAAAACTATAATAAGCTATTCTACTGAATTCTAAACACAAATCAAGCTTATGATCTTTAAAAATTCCAACAGATATGAAAATGAAAACAGATTTAGAGGGAAATTGACTTTTGATGAACTAGAGTGCAAATAAATGACTGAACTCTACTTAATGATGCTAAATAAAGCTAATGCAACCTAAACTTGACCTCTGCTAGAACCTTAAACTTAGATCAATGATCTGATCCAAACACTGCTTTGAAAACTGAAGTGCAAGTTGAAACCTCTATAACACTAAATTAACTTATGCAAGACCTTAAACTGAATCAACTATAGCCTAGAAACAATTGAGTGAGCAGACCTAAACTAAAGCTACAACAAATTTAGACAGATTTAGATTATGCAAAATATACTAGTATTGAAAATAGGTAAAGTACTCACAAGCAGTCCAGCTTATTAGCAGCTTATACCAGAACCCAATCTACACTATTTTAATCAATTCCAACCCATTCCAGCTCTGCATCAAGTATCTAAACCATTTCAACTTCCCATTTGATCACAGTTGACTTTTGTTGACCAAGTTCCAAATTTGTTTGAACTTGAGTTAAAAAGCTTACCAGAAGCTATGAGTAGCTTAAATAAGCTTATTGGAACTAGAAATAAGTTAATTGAAGCTTGAATATAAGAGCATGAAAACTGGTTTTTTAACAGTGAACATAAAAACATGAAACTTATATAAAACCTTGAATTAATACTTGAAAGCAAATTACAATGACTAAATAGCTTTAGTTCAATATAGGAAAGCTTAAGATTACAGTTTTAGAAACTAACTAAGACAATTTAAATAAAAACGACATACATGAAATTTA
>BPTQ01006568.1:0-22929 GCA_019973895.1 Chrysanthemum seticuspe | reverse complement strand
TTTTAGGATATGGTGAGTTGAGAACCATACAATTTTGGGCAAATTGCAAGCCATATAAACGGATTTGATATATCTTTACCAAGAGCCGTTTGCTCCTGGATTAGCCAATCCTTTTGTCTTACAGACATGGCGGACTGATAACCAAATGAGAAAGTGTAAAACACTTACTCCAAAAAAAATTTTGGCCAAAAACGGGGGAATTGGGTAGATAATATATATGATAAAATTCGTGAGAATTCCCCCCACACTTAGAAATGAATATTGCCCTCAATATTCAAAGTACCGGCGGTTATGCCGAAACTGAGAACGTAAAAGGGAAATACTACGGCCATTATTTAGAAAGAGATTTTTTTTTTTTTTTTTTTTTTTTTTTTTTTTTTTTGAAAACTTATATATATATAACATGTGGGGCAACTCCCCCACACTAGGGTGGAACACACGGGTGAAAACCCATGTTTAGCTACTGTTTTTGATTACCGAGTCGCTAGCTTGACTCGACCCCGAATTCATTGGTTCATGGGGAAGCAAAGTGGAAGAAACAGTCTCCATCGGACTTTCATTCAAGATGTTTGGACAAACATTTGAAGCACGTGAAAGTTCCACACCGACGAGATATACATAGAACCGGCTCAAAAGTGATAAATGAAAATGCCGGGGTCAAAGATAGTGTCTTCACTCCCGAAGGAGTTAAGACATGGAGAAGTCACACCGTATGTGAAGAAAAGAAGGAGAATCATGATGATGATCATGACTAACTCCTCATTATCAGACGGAGAATTCATGATTTTTGGATCATGAATCTCATCAGTGAGGATAGAATCATCATCACATGATCGAAGAGATAAGATAGAATACAGAGGTGGGACAAGTGGTGTGCTCTGAGAGCTAGCAATTTCCACCACTTCCGTGATGGTCTCTGTATCGGCCTCAGACATTTCATCGAAAAGAGGATTTACTTTCTCAAAAGTGTAGTCATTATTAAATTCAAAAAGAGGATTTGAGAAAATCCCGAAAGTAACCTCAGAAATGTCAAGAGAATCACAAAAAGGCAAATCACAATCACTATCGGATATATCCTCAGACTCACTTGGGATTGGGACAAGATCCTCAACACTAGATGATTTCGTTTCCGAAATAGTGCTGAGATGATCATCCTCCATTATGAGAGAGTCTTTGGAAGCAATAATAGGTAAGATAGGTGTGATAGCAATAGACTGAGGGAGTTGAGAAATAAGATCGTTCAATTGAGTAACACTCTCCTCGTCGTAATCATAGTATTCCTTCATTTGAATACTATCCTCATCATCGTCGTCATCATATCTGATTCTTATATTCATCTGCTGAAGCTTACACACCATTCTTTTCATTTGCAGTTTCTTTCGAATGCGTATTTCTTCAGAACTTTGAGGAAGATTACACTCCTCGTAATCATTGAAATGATGTGAAGGATCGGAAGTCTGATGACTGATGGAATACTGTGGGGGTTGGAAATTGTCAAAACCGGGAGAATTGGAATTTTGAAAATTTTGATTCACCGACTGACATTCAAAAGTCGCATGAGGACCCCCACAATTCTCACAACAGAGATAATTGGGAAAATATCTTTCACCAAAGTTCTGATTGTAACATGGTTCCGGCTCATAGACAAGCGGGACCTGTGGTGGACAATCAAAACCGTAATGAGAATCATTCCCACAAAACTCGCATGAGTGGGATTCGTATCGGGGGTGTGGAGGTAGGTAGGAAAAATCGGGTGCTTCATTTTTTGAAATGGGATCGGGATTACCGACAAACTTGTCTCCGAAACCCACATTGGTACATCGCCGACAATTTCCACCGTTAAATGGACCTCCACACCAGGAACATGTCGAAAACCATGACATGAAGAATTAAACGGATAAGAGGGATAAGAGATGAAGAATTAAACGGTTATAGAGGATAAGGAATGGAGAATTAAACAGGTTTGAGGATAAAGAAATGTAGAATTAAACAGATTAGAGGATAAAGGATGGATATTTTTGGATTTTTTGAAAAATATGCTGTAAAAACAAAGAATGAAAATCTTTTTGGATTTTTGATTTTTATAAGAAAATATAAATACATACAGATGGTATAGACAAAGAGTGAATATCCAAATTACTAATCTGCTAAACGGAAGATAATCAGCACAGCTCCCCGGCAGCGGCGCCAAAAATTTGATTCGCGCAAAACCGTCAAGTTCTCTCACGCAAACGTAAGAAAACTTAAAACTGCTTAAGCACGAACTCAATGAAGATCTGAGGAGTATAGGGTCTCCCCGGGTCGTTATGTCCCAGCGAGCTATGCAATGGATTATCAAACGTTTAGTGATCGCGAGATTTGAACGGGAAAAGGATTAGGAATATGATTATAACTACGGAAAAAGCCAACAAATTACAACGGCTTAAATGCAAATTAAAGAAAATTAAAAAGATAAAATCTATTAAATAAACGCTATCACTATTTGCAAAATGATGTTTTCCTATGATTTATAAAACAAAATAACTTAAATAAACTATTTTAATTAAAACGTAAACTTAAATTACTTAAAACCGTGACTTAAAATGAAAACGTACGTTATGTACAAAAATTACGCTGGAGCGCAAGATAAAACGTAAAATTTGTGAAATAAAAGTCCTACAAGTGTAAAAACAATTTTTTTACGTAATATATGACAAAAGAAAATTTTAGGAAAAAGCGGAATATTTTTTTAAGTTTTATTTTGTTTTCTACGAATTAAAATCTATTTAACTCTAATTAAATTATAAAAAATACTAAACGACTTAAAAAAAATCTGGAAAATTCACACAAACTACTTTGTTCAATGCTTAATCTGGGAAAAATAAGAAAACTAGGTGTTGTCTTAGAAAATAAGCACGAAATAAGCCAAGAATGGCTTATAAGCAAAACTGCTAAACTACCCTTATAATTTAAGTAATGCAAACAATGACAAGAAAGTCCCAAGGGCAAGATGGTTTGGTGTTGGTTGTGTGAGGCGTTGCTGTGAAGGGCTACTGACCCAGGTTCGAACCTGGTCAGTCCCTTTTGCTCTTTTTATTTTTATTTTTGGAACTTTTAAAGCTTATCAAAATAAGGATTTCTTGTAAAAACTTTTCTCTTGACAACTTCTTAATAAGCTGTTTTAACAGCTTATTAGCTGCTGTTTTGACCAGTCACAACCAAACACTCTCTTAAGCACTTTTTAAAGCACAATTAGAATGCAATAAGCAATCCAATTCCGAAATAAGCTAACCTACTGATTACTAATTTTGAAGTAAGCTATAAAAACAGATTGAGCACTGATCTAAGATAGGGAATAAGCAGTTGGCAAAAGTGAATGAACTAGGAAATCTTAAAACTAAGTAAAGTGGAAATAAGTACTAAGTTTTGTCCTAATGAGCACTAAGGGAAATCTAATAAGCTATAATTAGACCAAACCTAAATTAATACACTATATGGGCACCTAAGGAAATAAATAAGCTAAAGTCTAGGCCTAATAAGCACAAAAATCAAGAGTGTAAGCCGCTGTGGTGTGTTTGCTGTAACAGCAGCCCCAAACAGTCCCTACGGGGGACTTTGGAGCTTGTTTTGATTAAGCTACAGGGTGAGCTAGACCTTGAGCTTCTGGGAACTTGGAGTACACCTGGCCGACTTCCTTTTGCCCCCTTGGGTAGGCCATGAAAAGCTGTCTACAGCTTATAAATAAGCTGAGAAAATTGGTGCAGGGGGCTGCTGTGGCAGTTTGACGCGAGAGAAAAAAAAACAATTGATTCTTTCTTAGAAGCTGGAGTTGCAAACAAAATCAAATAGCAAACTTGAAATGACTCTTAACTTGCCTAATGCAAGACCCAAAGTGGGTCGAAATGGTAAATTGACCCAGAACTAGGCTGTTCCAAACAGTCTTTTAGAGTTCCAAATTGTATTTTAAACTTTAAAAACTGGTGAGAATTGACTTAAATTAAATCCAAATGCTTAAACAAACATAAAAACTTAACATTGCAACAATTTGAAAACAGAAGTTTATCTAGAACTGATTTGACTCTGAGACTTTGACTTTCGTTGACTATTTGCTAAAACTGGTTTTTAAGAACTAGTTAATCCACAATGAGTGCACATAAGCTCATTAAAGCTTATATGAGTTTAAAGACAGAAATTAAAGACTTTTAAACATAGAGAAAACCTGAATTCAATTGCGAATGACAAAGGATATTTAAATTGAAAAGGAAATTCTTCATTAATGAAAAGAAAGTACAAGATTTGAGTTAAGATTACAACTACTAACTAACAACTAAAATTAAGAAGAAAATGGTAACAGATTTCTAAAGCGTGAAACCTGGACCAAAAACATGAAGTCTAGGAAAAAAAATGAAAACTAAAAAAAAAACTAACTAATAGAAAAACTAACTAGATGCCTTATAACTTGGCTACAAAGGCTGTTTTATATCACTCCCACCCCTCCTCTGTCTTCTCTCTCTTGTGTGACTTGTGTGAGATAATGAGCCAAAACACGCGTGCCTCTTTCCTCTGTCTCTTCTGTCTCCGTCTCTCTCTCTTCTCTGTATTCTTTCTTGTCCACTGGGGAGACAAGCGTGGGTTCGGGGAAGAGATAAAGAGAGGTTGAGTGTGTCAGGGAAAGTGCGTGGGTGTGTTTGTCTGGGTGTGTTTGTTTGGGCGGGAAGTGGGAAGGAGAAGAAGGGGGTAGGGTTAATAATTTTGACCGGGTTTAGAATTGGACTGGACCAAGGGGTAATGGGCTTGGGAGGTTTTGGGTTTTAGGATAGATTGGACTTAAGTAGTTATTAGGTTTAGGTATTAACTTTGAATCCATTTACTACTCTAGGGACCAATTGTGTAATTCTTCAAAACCAAAGGACCAAACATGTAACTTATGAAAAGTAGTCAAGGGGTTGGTCTTGCCAAGTTTAATAATCCAAGGGTTGATTTAGACATTTTTGAAAATTTCCAAGGACTAGTTTTGACCAATTTTGGATTTTTAGGGACTAAATTGTAACTTTCTCAAAACTTTTAGATTTCTCATCAAAGGACCAAATATGACAATTTATGATTTTAAAGAGACCTTTGGTGACTTTTCTTTTTGAAATTTTGGCTCAGGAACTATTTTTGACAATTTAATAAACTTGGGGGACTAAAACTGCAATTTTTGCAAATTTGATATGTTTTTCATCTGATTTTGATATTTTTGCATATAAGACACATAAAACACTGATTTGTGATATTTTGATCATTTTGATGTGTTTCTGAGTGTTTTCAGATGATTTTGCAGTTTATTTTGTACAAAAATGATGAGTATTTAGACACTCATCATGTTCCAATAAAAAAAATGCCGTGAGAATGTGATTTATCAATGAGAAAGTGGCATACAAAAACAAAGCAACAATATTTAGCAAACCACAACTGAAAATAGAACAGCGTAGCTCACCTTCCATCATATCAGGAGCCGTTGGTTGAGCTCCAAGCTGCTGCGAACACGCAGCATCATACATAGGCAAGGCTGATCCAATTTAAAAAAAAAAGAAACCATGAATACGTTATTCAGCGACCCCAAAGTGCTCTTCAAAAACAAAAGGCATCAAAGCACCTTTCGGTGTGCAGACAGCAGATTGCTGATGAAGACTACGCACACAATCGTCTGGATCAGGTTGGTGCCCTGCAGCCTAGACACTCTCCTTTGCAACAACATCTAACCAAAAAAAATCAACATTAGCACGAACATGTTTCAACGGCAAAAACGACAATAAGTGTGCCCATAGGAAAAATGAGCAACAAAAAAAGAACAACTAACCTGTAGCATCATGAGTTTCTGATGCAGCAAACAACGATGACACATATGGTTGACAGGCACACACGCGTGGCGTAATGGTGTTACACATTTGGCACCAGGACCACCATGTATATTTGGAACATTGTTTTGTATCAGGTTTTGAAATGAGTGGTTGTGAATACTTTTCGAGCCAGTTATCGGTTTTGAAGTCATAATTATAAACAATAATAGACAGTCCAATTATCAAAGCAATAAACAACAGACAAAGTAAAACGACTAACATATTCGAAACAGTTAATGAGAGCAACAAAAGCATTATCAATAGAGGGTTTGCAAAGAGAGAAGACAGGAAAAAAAAGCCAAACAAAAAATCAAAAAAAGTCAGTGACCATCAGCTAAAAAAAAGGAAAAAAAAGGAAAATAGAAACCAAGAAAACCCAAAAAAAAACAAAGACAAAGACTGCACAACATTTAATAAGGGGCACATTCAATTGCAGCTGGGTCTAATAGTAAACCCCAAAGCAAAGTATGAAACTCATTTACTCACCCCAACACCTAACCATAACTAACATTTCAACAACCATAAGCAACATCTTACCACTCTAATTGCATGTGTCTTTAACAGTAAACCCCAAACCAAACTATGAAACTCGTTTACTCAACCCAACATCTAAGCATAAATAGCATTTCAACTGGCATAAGCAAAGTGCAACTACTCTAACACCTAAATATAAGAAAGGCACAATAAATAAACCTAAAATAACCCACAACCAAACCTAAACACAACATACCATAACCACCATAAAGATCAAGTAAAATAAGCCCTAAAGAAAGAAAACAAAAAATCAAACCTTTAATCGTCTCTCCAAAATCAGCGAATATGCAGTTAGGGTTTTTTTATAATCAATAATTGAAATTGGTAACCTCACCTTCAGATTTACCAAACACACAAAATATACGGACCAAAAGAAAGTTACCGCAGTATAGAAAACCATGTGGCCAACGGAGATCCACAAAACGGATAAAAATATTGTTTCCATAGTACAGATCACTGTACCCCCTCACCAACCGGTGTACGAACACGCGAAAGTGTTTCGCTGGATCAAGGCAGTCGGGGTTTTTTTCTCGGAGATATACCCTGGCGGATCTAAGAAGGAAAGGAGATATGTGAGTAACAATTAATATAACGGGCCGGTTAATAAAATGAAGCTTTGCTCAAAAGAGCGGGTAAAAAGTGCCGCGTATTTTTGCACTGTAGATAAGAAATCCCAACAAATGTAAAATAGTATACTAATTTGTGTGAAGAAGAAATACAACCCACCCAGTGACAACGCGGTGGCTAAACATACTAGTCGAGTGTAAACACCTCCCTAACACTGGAGTTACCAAAACAAGGGATCCTAACATTATTTCAGTCTTTTCTTCCTCCGTCCGCTGCTACTGGTCAGGTAAGCTATCTTTTATTATTTAGCCATAATTTACATCAACAATTTTCTTCTTTTATATCTATTTCCTTGATGTTATAAAAGAAAATTCTAGCAGGCAGTTTGATTAAAAAAAAAACATGTCTTAACCTGCCTTTCTTTTTTTCTTTCAAATCTGCTTAAGAAGAAATAGTTTGGATGGTTTTATCTACTTATAAGCCATCGCAAACACCTTCTTAGCTGAAGATGGATGTTAACAAGACCGAGTGTAGTCCTCACTTACCAAAAGCCCAAACACCCTCTTAAACGCACTGCAGCATTGATGTTGCTGCTGCTAGTTTGTTTTTAATTGATAGTTGGGAACTTAGTGAATTACAGTAAGTTTTTTTGGTATGCTAACATCATAGTAGCCAATGATGCAATATGAACTTTTATGTAATATATAACTTTATGGGTGAAAATGGGATTGAGAAATTACTGAATTTCTATATCCATCGTCAGTATTGAGAATGATACTTGAACAAACCAAATTTTAATTCATCATACTCAGTCGCAGCCCACTATGTTGTTAAACTCATATATCTGTAGACTTGTAGTGATTCTATGCAACAAACCAAACGCCCCTATGCTAATAGCACAATATTTAGCGTTGAAGCTCTATCGATTAGAGATGACTTTTTGTATGCTTATATGGTGAAATTCACGATTGTGTCGAAAGCTAGATGTTGGCTTGTATGATTCATAGATTATCAACTACTTCAATCGTTTAACCCCGTTTTTCGTAACTTTGATTGAGTATGTTACGAACCCAAAACGTTTCCTAAAGAGATGTGTGTGACTGATGCATTCAATACTTGTGAAAATGGAATAGCGTAATGGTGTATTGTTCTATCAAATGTTTCCGGTATGCCAAAGATCTTTTTCATTGTCTGTACACTACAATTGGTTTCATATACAGAGCCGTTAGCCCGTTACATCTATTAAATTTAATCCCACTCATAATATAAACTATTTCAACTATTTCATTTGATTCTATAATCATGTCGGAATATCGATATTGAGATCAACATATGGTCATTGCTGCAATGAAAGTTGTAAGATGTTTAATTAACAGCAAACGTTTTTTTTGGGCTTGTGACAGCACTAAAGTAGCATAGATGCTTTCCTTAAAAGAGATTGTGCCGTCAGCACAAAACAACATAAATACACAGTTCATAGTTTTGGATAAAGGAAGAATACAAGGAAGTCAAAACAAAATTTGTTTGGCACTCGTTGCAGATGAGACTGCATCAGTTCACTTTCAGCTATGGAATGAAGAATGTGATGTGTTTCAGCCTGGAGACATTTTGCGATTGTCTAATGGCATATTTTCTTACGATCGAAGCAAGAATATGGTCTTAAGGGCCGGACACAGAGGAAAGGTAGAAAAAACAGGAGAGTTTACAATGGCGTTTGTGGAATCCCCAAACATGAGTGAAATTTTATGGGTTCCGGATCCGAATAACTCTGGTAAGTATATACAAGAGTCTGTTATTTCTCCTCATTCACGAATTTTCCCGCCAATACTTTAGAGTATTATTCTTAACTAGTTTTTGTTGAAGATGCAAGATCTTTAAGTTACTTAATTTTATAAATGTACTTGTATTGCGAGTATTTAGGCGGTTCTGGGCTGACCGATGTGGTGGTCTTAACTGTTTTAATTTCTTGTATATGCAATTTGCAAAGCCTTAAAAGTGATAGTCACATTTGATTTTATGAGAAACTTGAGTTGTTCTGATACATAAACGACTAGAGACTATTAGCTAGTAATCTTATCAATGCAAGCAGTATGATATGTAATTGATTCTTTACCAAAAAAAAAAAAGATGTAATTGATTCTTCAACCTCCTCGGCTATAAGTTTAATACTAAAATACAGGAGTGAAGCCACCTTAACCGAGGGGGTTCGATCGATCTCAGTCAGATTTCAACTTGCTTTTCATTCTATACATGGTTTGCCAATCCAAACTCTCAAATTGCGTTGTTGAACTTGAACCTACTGATGTTGATTGGATGAACCTCCTGGTTTGATTGTTCAGCTATACTGGTTAGAAAATTGGGGATGTAGATTGAGCTCGACAATTAGTTTTTTGAACCAGTTCCATTTTCGTCAACTGTTCTTGTTCATTAAGTACATGATATCTTGAATTGTTTAACATAGTTGTGGAAGTGCTGAAAATGACTAAGCATTAATTAGTGTTTACCCTAAATGTTTAACTGTGTTAAGTTATCGGCCTTCAAGTGTTTGATGTATTACCAGAAATCACTAAAAAAATCTAAACTATTGTTATTTTCTTGTGTTTGTGTTGCCAAGGCATTGTGAAAGGAAGGTTCTTCTCATTTTATACGTTCATGTTATGTGGAAATTTGTAGGAAACTTATGATCAGGTTAAGTATAAATTGAACAAAAGTCAATCGTATTTTATTCATTTTGTTCTTCGTGTATTGAATTTAGGTGCAGGTTTAGTACGGAGTACCATGTTATTGAACATAGAAAAACATAGAAGCAATGAGAAAGGGGCAGCTACAAAAAATATCCTCAAATTTTCATTTTGCTTCATAACTCATGAGATGATAGTAGTAGGCTGGTAGCTTGTAAAGTATTTCCCTTACAACAGCAAAAAGGTTAGAAATTATCAGTGTTACGTACCTCTAACGGCAAGCGAGCATTTATTTCATCTATTAGGAAGTTATTCAGAAATTAGAACATAACATGCAACATTTCGGATAAATACGATTGTAAATCCACACACTCCTTTGAAATTTTTTTTGGGAGTGGTTTTTCATACGATTGCAAGGGTCTTTAGTATACTGATCTATCAAATTATCCCAGGAGTTAGATAGCCAGATAGCTTCCATTTTGTCTTTCAAAGCTTCCCACACAGTCTTTGAAAAATCACATTAAAAAAAATAGGTGATTATGAGAATCATTAACTTTGTTGCAGAGAGAGCATTTCATGTTAGGATCATTATTCCATCTCATAATCCTATCTTGTGTTTGTAGCCTACCTTTAAGAGCCATTCATAGGATAAAAGCCATCCTAGGATTACACTGAGAGAACCACACAACCTTATTCCACTTGACTTTATCATGCTTTTGACTAATATTATCCCATGCTACTCTTGATGAGAAATCACTTACGCTCAGTTCTCGAGTTTTTAGGGAAGAGAAATGGAAAAGAATAGGAAAGGGAAAAGAAATGGAAGAGGAAAGTAAGTGTTAGTTGTTATGTTCTTGAGATAGAGGAAAGGAAAAGGAAAGTAATCATAATCGTGTTCTTGAGTGAGAGGAAAAGGAAAATAACTTGGTCAAATTACATATATGCCCTTTAATTATTAATGTCAAATGTTTTAAAAAGGGTATATTAGTCTTTACACAACATATGGTTCCGTTTCCTTTTCCTTTCCTCCCAAAAGTGGGAGGAAGATTTACTTATCAAATCTTCCTCTCTATTTCCTTTCCGTTTCCCTTTCCTCCTTTAAAAAAGACTCAAGAACACAAAAAACTTTCCGTTTCCTTTAATTTCCTCTTCCTTTTTAACTTGAGAACTGAGCGTTAAGCTGCCATCACTACCCCTCCACTTATAGGTATCTTGCTTAATTGAGTTAAGAATAGGGACATCAATGACTGCAAGAACAGGGTATTGAGCCACCCATTCTGCAGGCCATCTCCACTCACCATTGTAAATCATTTCACATACTTTCATGTTCACTGGAAGTCTAGTATTGTGGATGCTTCTGATGTCAATTATATCACTTAGAATCCTTTTTGTGCACCAGAAATCATACCATATATTTGTATTCTCACCATTTCCAATCACCCTCCAAACTGAAGATGGTTGAGAGGTTTGTAGATAGATTCTCGGGGTGTAACCTCATCAGTGACAAAATAAACTAGTAATGCTAATTGTGAATAATTTCTAGATTATGTAACTGGTGTAGTATTTGCTAGACTTTTAGTTTGTAAACAATAATGCCCTATCATATATACACATTTGGAAATTATTTGCAGTTTAGCATTACTAGTTCATTTTGTCACTGATGAGGTTGCACCCTCAAAACCTATCTAAAAACCTCTCAACCATACCCCGTTGGAGCCATTGCCGTTGCTCGTGCATGCAAACCAGCATCGCTGACAAAAAAGGATGTTAAGTTCCGGTCCACTGTCGGGATAGACGACCGACGTGATAAGAGATTGGACGATAGCATGGTGCGTCGTCAATCAAATCAACACCCATACTTCAAATGAAACACCATTTTCTAAGAAAATGGCACCTTGGAATGCCCAAAAGGCAAGCCCATTATAGGCAGTGATCCATTTGATGGTGTAACTATTGGCTAGTGTTTGCCCAAAAGATCTTGGTGCTACTCCGAGAAGAGTGAGCCTCACATTAGTAACATATGCGATGCATGCCTTCGCCTGACTTTTCAGTTGTGCTTCGTGGGTTGTCTGTTGGAGCAGGTGGATGGTCTGGCACGTTTAAACCGAAAAAAGTGTGTCTGCAACAACTAAGAGATATAAGCTAGAAATTTTCTACTTTAAAATTTTAAATTACATAAACACTATTATACTCATAAAGTCTCTATTTAAACCCGTTATATTTATCTTTACCCATAATAAATAAATAAATTAACAATTTTACCACCCATGGGACAGGTCCCCCACAATCAAACACCCAATATGACCCGCCAAGCTACCTCTCACCACCAAACACCCATTTAAGCAGCAGTTTACGATCAGATGCGATACTTCCTTTTATCAATTTTCTACATATCAACTAAGGTTCTTAGATGAAAATGCTACTAATTAATAGGAGCAACGGAGAAACATAGATAGCTTCTAATAAGAACCCAAACCAAGTGCCAAAACCGAATTGCAAGTACCAACCCCCAAAAATGAAGAGTCCTAAGATATTATCATATGACCGATATTTTAGTTTCAAACCATCTATTTTCTTTTTACTAGTTTAGCAAGTACATGCCATTTTAATTTATGCTATATTAGCAATTAAACCTCATGTAAGCACAGGTAAATTCAAAGAGGAATAACATTCAATCATGGCATACGATCCATTTTCTTAATATGCTATCTAGTTTCTAACAATTTACTCTAATTTTGAAACAATAAAGGGTTCAAATAAGAGCGTACCAACATGTAGCAATTCTGTTTTTCAAAGATTATGAGGACTTCGTACACAGGCGAGGCCAGGACGACACAATAGTCGTACTTGTCAGCAACAAAAAGTCACATGCCAATAATTGAAAGATGGGACGCCACACCAAAAAACGAATAAAATATAATATCACGCGCCTTCCAACAAGTGGATAGAAAGTGAAAATTACTGTACTACCCAAAATCATAATACCGTGTCTGCACTTACCCATCTTTCTTCTTAATATAAAAAATACCCATCCATGTCGCGTATATATTTTCACTATATACACGACATGGACGTGTATGGCCACAAATGATCCTGCAAATAAATTTGTAGCATCTCGGGTACAAAAGGACGTCTATACACGACATGCCTTTTTTTTATTCTTACCAATCTCATCTAGTGTGAAAAACATACACGACATGGTGAAAACATACACGACATGGGTCAATCTTTGGACAATGTTTAGGGGCATGTCGGGTACCATTCAATAACATACACGACATGGTCAAATAATTGGACAAAGTTTAGGTACCATGCAATAAAATACACGACATGGTCAATAATTGGACAAAGTTTAGGGTACCATTCAAGAAAATACACGAGATGGGAGATACACATGCTCATGTCGTGTATAGAGGACATGTCGGGTATTATGAGCATGTGTATCTCCCATCTCGTGTATTTTCTTGAATGGTACCCTAAACTTTGTCCAATTATTGACCATGTCGTGTATTTTATTGCATGGTACCTAAACTTTGTCCAATTATTTGACCATGTCGTGTATGTTATTGAATGGTACCCGACATGCCCCTAAACATTGTCCAAAGATTGACCCATGTCGTGTATGTTTTCACCATGTCGTGTATGTTTTTCACACTAGATGAGATTGGTAAGAATAAAAAAAATGCATGTCGTGTATAGACGTCCTTTTGTACCCGACATGCTACAAATTTATTTGCAAGAATCATTTGTGGCCATACACGTCCATGTCGTGTATATAGTGAAAATATATACCCGACATGTATGTGTATTTTTTATATTGAGAAGAAAGATGGGTAAGTGCAGACACGGTATTATGATTTTGGGTAGTACAGTAATTTTCACTAGAAGAAATAACATACCAAACCATAGAAAGTTAATGAACCGAGGTATTGCGTAGTCATGTGTGATGAATCGATAAGATTTGTTGTTTCATTAACCCCAAGGAGTCCAATGGCTTTGACTGTCCTGAACCTCTTACCATCATCCATGACTTTAGCAAAGAGTTGTTCGACTCTAGCGCTTTGGCTGAAAAAGAATGAAATGAATTTCTTTATTAACTTCCAGATTTTATTTGGGAACTTATGTATTAATAATGCAATAAACATCAATAAAAATCATCAATCTGCTAGCATACCAAGAGCAATGTTTTAAAACCCGGGTTGACCCGGCCGGTTCAACCGGTTGAACCGGGAACCGGTTCGGAGACCGGGCCGGATAGGACCGGGTTTTTGTAAGATTGAGAACCGGATTGAACCGCCGGTTTTTCGTTGACCCGGGTTGGCCCGGTTTGATAAACCCGGCCGGGTCATGACTTTTTATCAATTTTTTTTTTTTTTTTTTTTTTCAAAAAAATTAACAAAATGATTTTTTTTCCCATTAACTTTTCTAAGTTTAATTGAAAAGATAAAATGATGATAACTAATGTTTGTTAAAATTTTGTAAAATAGTAAATTATAGTTATATATTATCTTAGAATCACCAATTGATATAGTTTTACTATAAACCATTTTATAATTTAGAATCACTTTGAAAATTTTGGCTATATTTTTATAGATGTAGACTTAAAAAGCAAAACTTTTTGGTATAATCTCAATTTTCTTCATGGGTTTAATCGAATGTATGAATAAAAACGGATAAATTATTAGATTATGCAATACTACTTATTAAATATAGGAAAAAGTATATATATGTATAGAACCAGTTCGACCCGGCGGTTCAACCGGTTGAACCGGTGACCCGGTGAACCGGCGACTTAACCGGGTCGATAAAAAAACCGGTTTTTAAAACATTGACCAAGAGAGAAACACCACGTACCCAAGAAAGATACTTGTGCATAACCATGTCTCGAGTGTTGTTGGTCCCACAGTAAAGATGAGGGGTACTATCACTATAACTTTAGCGAGGGAGTACATTTGTGAAAAACAAAACATTGTATAAAATTAAAATAAATGGTTGATTTATGTATTTTTTCACATAATTGGAATTTGAAATTAGACGGATGATGTTGCTTACTTAATGCGTTTTGGGTTTAAATATATAAATAGAATGAAGTCCCTAAGTTAGAACTTTTATCAAACAAATGTGAAAAATCCGCATTTTTAGACTTTATTTTTTATTTTTGCACGTTTATTACTAACAAATTTTAATGAAAGATACACCAACAAAAGAGTAAAGAAAATTAAAATGAAAGTAGAGACAAAATAAATTTGGAGGTGTATTAATTACCAAAACCAAAACGAGGGAGTACTTTAATTTGAATTTGAATTCTAAAATAGAATTTGAATTTTGAATATTCCCAAAGGAAACATGTCATATCAATAAGTCTTGTGACGCAACAACTTCCAGCAAAATGAATGGATTCAAACCATGATCGCGTTTATAATATTTCCCGCAATATGCATTTGGACAACCAAACCACTCCCAATTCGTACTATAACCTTTAATTTGAATTTGAATTCTAAAATAGAATTTGAATTTTGAATATTCCCGCTCGTACTGTTTCAAACGGCTATTTTCCCTTATAAATAACATACCATAACACACTATTTTTCACACACTTCTATATCTAACCATTTTAAAAAATTGTTTCACAGTCCAAGCATCAGAAATCAATACTCGTTGGTCAAAGGAAGAAAAAAAAGTTGTTGGCGGAAGTTTGGGTCGAAATTTCCCAAGACATAGACATTAGAAATGACCATTCCGATGAGTCCTTTTAGAACCAGGTTGTGGACATGTTCAACAGTCAGTCTGACGGTGACAATCGTACCAAAAATATGGTCACAGGTAAATGGACAAGACTTAATAGTGAATGGCAAAAATTCAACGCTATTTACAAACATTTGCAGCGTACAAGCGGGGAAAATGACAATGAACATCTCGAGAATGCAAAGACCATTTTTGAACAACGCTTTGGTGGGAGAAGCTTCCAATATGTTCACGGTTGAGAGGTTTTGAAAAATTACCCCAAATGGGAGGATTGAAGATAAAGCGTTGGGGATTGAAGATAAACTAAGTATCGGTTTTTCCCATATCGTTTTTATTTTTCGCTTCTTTATTGTAAGTTTCGTATGTTTTAAATATGTTGTATTGTATTTTTAATTTAATGAATGAATTTTGTTTTATTTGAAAATATGAAAAAAACAATAAAATAGAAAGTGATGGGACCCGAATGAGTAAGTTGTGGTTAGTTGTGATAAGGGGGTTGTAGAAAGAGATTTGTTATAGTGATGTGGCACCCCGTGAGACCCAAATGAGGATATTTAGTTAGTCACCACACTCATTGCTCTAAAGGGTGTTTTTTTGTGTTAATGTTGAAATGTTAAAGTTGATAAATTCAAATTCTATTTCAAAATTCAAATTCTAATTTAGAATTCAAATTCAAATTAAAGGTTATAGTACGAGCAATTTTATCTTATAAATAACATACCATAACAAACTATTTTTCACACACTTCTATATCTAACCATTTTTAAAAATTGTTTCAAAGTTCAAGCATCGGAAATGAATACTCGTTGGTCAAAGGAAGAAAAAAAGTTGCTAGCAGAAGTTTGGGTCGAAGTTTCCCAAGACATAGACATCGGAAATGACCATTCCGATGAGTCCTTTTGGAACCAGGTTGTGGACATGTTCAACAGTCAGTCTGCCGGTGACAATCGTACCAAAAATATGGTCACAGGTAAATGGACAAGACTTAATAGTGAATGGCAAAAATTCAACGCTATTTACAAACATTTGCAGCGTACAAGCGGGGAAAATGACAATGAACATATCGAGAATGCAAAGACCATTTTTGAACAACGCTTTGGTGGGAGAATGATATGTGTCTAAGAACACATATATTTTACATTGTTTAAACCCACAAAAACAGCCAAAAACACACAAATGACTTTATAAATGTTACAAATATCATGAAAATGTGTTTTTATGTGAATCAGGTACAAAAAGAGTTGAAACAGTTTGATTCTGCTGATAATGATGGTTTCTGCTGAAGCCTATTGTGATTCTGCTGAATCAATGGTTTCTACCGAAGTTTTAATGCGCTGATGGTTTCTGCTGAAGGCATACGTTTCAGCAGATACTTCCACTAAATAATATCTGGTTCCTAAATAATATCTAGTCCCTAAATAATATCTGGTCAAAACATGTCTCCTCCACCTTGCCTGGTTTTTGCCACTTGCTACCACCTTTTTCTTTACCACCTTTCCACCTCACTACCCCAGTTGTTTAACAACTCTCACCACCATCCTTCCACCTATACTAGCCCACAACTACAATTAATGCATCCACACCATCTTCACTTTATCTCACCTCACAATCCCCTGTTTTTGTTATCCACTCTTCAACCAGCCCATAAACCTATCCAAACATGTCTCCTCCACCTCTACATGTGAACAAGAAGCATTAATTGTTGCAGAACTGCCTCAATATACTAGTATTACTTTTGGCGCCAAAAGTCACTTAAACGGCTAGGATGATTTCTGCTTATCCAATGGACATGAATTAAAGTGGGATTTGATTGGAATGCTAGTGGGAACTCAGAATACTATAAAAGAAAAGAGGAGGCAAAGAGAAGAAGATATCGGGGGCTAGCCTTGGTCATGTAGTGTAACAATTTAGAAACCTTTGGATTAGCCTAGGTCACGTAGTTAATTAAGTTTACTGCTTTCTTTAAATTCAAGTCATTTTAATGCTTTAATGTTGTAATTTTTCTTAAAAGTAGTGTAATGAAACTTTATTTTCAGTTTAATTTCAAGTATCTTTTCAATTTTATGTTTTGCTTAAATTCCTTTAATTTTCATGTCACTTTAATTTCATGTTAAGTAGTTGTTTAAAGGACTCTTTAAGCTCACATAAGCTCCTGACAAAGCTTTAAAGCTTTTAGAGACCTTAAAACAAGTTTAGACTTTAAAATTCAGAAAAATAATAAAAATCAAGAAAAACAATGAAAAACCAAAAATAATGAAGTGATCTTGGTGAAATTGCATGGAGCAAGGTTAATTGTGGATTGCCTTTGGTTTAGAAGCTTTGTGGAAAGCCTTAGGATGTGTTCTGTGACCATGGTTCTCATTTTCAGCAGGATTTCACTTGTAAGCTCAATTTTTACCATTTTTGCATTTTACTGTTTTAGTGCTTTAGATGCTTTAATTTTCATGTTTCTATGTTTCTTTGCTGTTTGTTAGTGTTATTATAGCTTTATCTTAGGTTGTTATGTTTTGGATTTGATTGTGGTTTGATATTGCACTTGACTGTCAATATGCTAGTTTTTGACAATCCTAGGTTTGAACATTTGTGACTACTTGTTTATGCTGAAAAGGTCCATTTTGACACTTTGGTTCCTCTGGATTTGATGAAGTTGGTTTACATAGTCCTTTGTTTTGAAAAACTGCATAACAGTCCATTAAAAGATTGTTTGGATCTAATAGTGAATCTGTGTTTAGGGTTATGTTTGTGGTTGTTCTTGTTTGATGCATTCCTCATATGACCTTTACCTCAGTGAAACCTTAATCAAGTGGTGTAGCATGGTAGAAAGTCAATTTGACACTTGACAATCTCATTATGAGCACTGTGAGATTGTTAGAACTCATAATCTTGCATATCTGTTTAATTGTTGTTTATCTTTGTTTAATTCATGTTTATGTTGTTTAATATTCCATATTCTGTCATTAGATTCAGATCAAAGTTCATCTTATTCAACTTTGATCATAAACTAAAAAAAGTCAAATTTCTAGTTTTCCTGTTTTTAATTTAATTGTTTATTTTCCTATGTCTTTGTTACTTAGTTTCATAATCTGTGTTTTTTAGAATTTTTATGCTTTATTGCTAATATTGTTAGATATAATTTTGATAAATTTTTATTTGTCATGTTTAATAGCTTATTTATGTGCTTATTTTAATTCTGCTGATTCACTTATGTGGATTCTGCTGATTTGTTTAGCCTTTGTTTATTCTTAGTTGTTTTTGCCTTTGTAGTTTATTTGTTATGTTTGTGCTTGTTTTTACATTTGTAGCTTATTAGATTGCTTAATCACTTTCTCCTTTTTTGTCCCATCTTACTCACTACACAGAAGCAAACTGTGTAGTTGGAGTTGTTTTCCTAAGTTCATGAAAAGTTCCTCATTGAACTTGAGCTTGTGATCTTTGGCTTCATGTGAGGCTAATCTATCATACTCAGTTTCAGTGCTGGTTGAGCTCTCATGAGCTTATTTGATAAGTCCTATAGGAGTTTGTTGTTTGCCTATTCATAACAGTTAACTGAGAAATCAGTGAACTTACACCATTATCAACAGCTCCTCAGCAGTACCTTGCAATGGTTCAGCAGTATTCTGGATTCTGCTGAATTGCTTATTAGCTTATTACAAGCTTATTTGATAAAATCCAGTAAACATGCTTGTTTATACTTGTTCATATTACTTGTATACATATTATTTTTCTTTTGCTTTCCAGTGTGGAGCTTATACCAAGCTTTTACAAGCTTTCATTCCATCCAAGTTAAGCTCAAAAAAGCTTAACTGTCTAAACCTTAAGCTCACACTACCACAGTCCATTTTCCTGTTTATATTGATCCATTGGACTTGTGTATATCTTATTTTATCTTTTATTTCATGTATAAAGTTTTTTTTTTAGATTCTTTATTTCATTTATTTAAGTTAATTTTAGATTTTCTTATTACTTAATTCATTATTAAATACATTTAATTCATTTTTTTTTAATAATAATGTGCGTTTGTATATATTTTATCGTTTACGTTTTTAGGTTTCTGATTGCACGTTTTTAACGACATAGCTGTGACAGAGCTATCACTATTCACATTCCTAGTGTTAGTCAATCAGATTCCTGTTTTTTTGTATATTCTATATTATTTCAGCACACACAGTCGTTGTATTACAGTTTACACACCTCGTTGGGACTTAACGACCCGGGGATATAATTCTATACTCCCATGGATTTTAAATGTATTTGGTCCTAGATTAGTTTGACTTTTATGGTTGACCATTCACAAGTGGTTGACTAATATAAAGATGACTAGTCTGGGACCGATCAAATTTTGGCGCCGCTGCCGGGGAGGTGTGCTGCGTAACGTACTTGTGTTTTGTTGAAATATCTATCCCTTGTATAAATATTATATATCATATCATATTTCATTTCCAAAAACAATATAAAACACAAAAATATTTTTCTTTTCTTTCTATATATATAAAAGATAAAAATACAAAAACATTTTCCCTTTTCTGTTTATATTATAAAATCAAAAAACCAAAAATATTCTCCTTACCTTACTATTCATAATTCTGTGAGTGGTAAACCCACTCCAATTTCTCATCCAGTCATTCCCCCGTGAACCATTTAATTCGGGGCCGAGTCAAGCTAGCGACTCGGTTATCAAAAACAGTAGTGCGACATGGGTTTTCACCCATGTCTCTGTCTTCTTACCCCTTTCTACCACCTTAGTGTGGGGGAGATGCCCCACATGTTGTATATAGATCTTAAAAAATGAATGAAAATTGTAACTAATAAAAAAGAGAATAATTGTTGTGTTACCACACTTGGCTAGTAATATTATCTTCTTACGTTCAAGGATTCGGCATAATAGCCGGGACTTTGAATATTGAGGACAATATTCATTTCTAAGTGTGGGGGGGAAATTCTGGCGAATTTGATCATAAATGTACCCTTTTAGTCCCTTTTTCCCCCAAAATAGCCAAATTAAATTTTTTTTTTGGGAAGTACTATGTACTAAACACAACAAATGGTAATCAGTCCACCATGTCTAACCCACATAAGGATTGGCTAATCCAGGAGCAAACGGCTCTTGGTAAAGATATCTCAAATCCGTTGACGGCTTGCAATTTGCCCAAAATTGTATGGTATTCGACTCACCATATCTTTAATTAGTGAAGAGTTGGCTAGCCCGCAAGTTTATGGCTTGTGGTAAAGGCAGTGAAAAAAACCATAATTGGTAATCGACTCACCAAAGATAATATTGATAATTTATCTAAGAGTTGGCTAGTCCAGAAGCAAACGGCTTCTGGTAAAGACAAATCAAATCCGTTTACAGCTTATGATTTGCTCAAAATCATTTGGTTATCATTGTACCAAGGTTCTTACTTGAACTGAAACAATTGGCTACTCCAGAAGTGATGGCTTTTGGTAAAGAGTTCTTTAAAATCCATTAAAACTTCATAAAAGATTGCTAGGGACTAGCAATAGTTTAGTGTGGGGGATTTGATATGTGTCTAAAAACACATATATTTTACATTGTTTAAACCCACAAAAACAGCCAAAAACACACAAATGACTTTATAAATGTTACAAATATCATGAAAATGTGTTTTTATGTGAATCAGGTACAAAAAGAGTTGAAACAGTTTGATTCTGCTGATAATGATGGTTTCTGCAGAAGCCTATTGTGATTCTGCTGAATCAATGGTTTCTACCGAAGTTTTAATGCGCTGATGGTTTCTGCTGAAGGCATACGTTTCAGCAAATACTTCCACTAAATAATATCTGGTTCCTAAATAATATCTAGTCCCTAAATAATATCTGGTCAAAACATGTCTCCTCCACCTTGCCTGGTTTTTGCCACTTGCTACCACCTTTTTCTTTACCACCTTTCCACCTCACTACCCCAGTTGTTTAACAACTCTCACCACCATCCTTCCACCTATACTAGCCCACAACTACAATTAATGCATCCACACCATCTTCACTTTATCTCACCTCACAATCCCCTGTTTTGTTATCCACTCTTCAACCAGCCCATAAACCTATCCAAACATGTCCCCTCCACCTCTACATGTGAACAAGAAGCATTAATTGTTGCAGAACTGCCTCAATATACTAGTATTACTTTTGGCGCCAAAAGTCACTTAAACGGCTAGGATGATTTCTGCTTATCCAATGGACATGAATTAAAGTGGGATTTGATTGGAATGCTAGTGGGAACTCAGAATACTATAAAAGAAAAGAGGAGGCAAAGAGAAGAAGATATCGGGGGCTAGCCTTGGTCATGTAGTGTAACAATTTAGAAACCTTTGGATTAGCCTAGGTCACGTAGTTAATTAAGTTTACTGCTTTCTTTAAATTCAAGTCATTTTAATGCTTTAATGTTGTAATTTTTCTTAAAAGTAGTGTAATGAAACTTTATTTTCAGTTTAATTTCAAGTATCTTTTCAATTTTATGTTTTGCTTAAATTCCTTTAAATTTCATGTCACTTTAATTTCATGTTAAGTAGTTGTTTAAAGGACTCTTTAAGCTCACATAAACTCCTGACAAAGCTTTAAAGCTTTTAGAAACCTTAAAACAAGTTTAGACTTTAAAATTCAGAAAAATAATAAAAATCAAGAAAAACAATGAAAAACCAAAAATAATGAAGTGATCTTGGTGAAATTGCATGGAGCAAGGTTAATTGTGGATTGCCTTTGGTTTAGAAGCTTTGTGGAAAGCCTTAGGATGTGTTCTGTGACCATGGTTCTCATTTTCAGCAGGATTTCACTTGTAAGCTCAATTTTTACCATTTTTGCATTTTACTGTTTTAGTGCTTTAGATGCTTTAATTTTCATGTTTCTATGTTTCTTTGCTGTTTGTTAGTGTTATTATAGCTTTATCTTAGGTTGTTATGTTTTGGATTTGATTGTGGTTTGATATTGCACTTGACTGTCAATATGCTAGTTTTTGACAATCCTAGGTTTGAACATTTGTGACTACTTGTTTATGCTGAAAAGGTCCATTTTGACACTTTGGTTCCTCTGGATTTGATGAAATTGGTTTACATAGTCCTTTGTTTTGAAAAACGGCATAACAGTCCATTAAAAGATTGTTTGGATCTAATAGTGAATCTGTGTTTAGGGTTATGTTTGTGGTTGTTCTTGTTTGATGCATTCCTCATATGACCTTTACCTCAGTGAAACCTTAATCAAGTGGTGTAGCATGGTAGAAAGTCAATTTGACACTTGACAATCTCATTATGAGCACTGTGAGATTGTTAGAACTCGTAATCTTGCATATCTGTTTAATTGTTGTTTATCTTTGTTTAATTCATGTTTATGTTGTTTAATATTCCATATTCTGTCATTAGATTCAGATCAAAGTTCATCTTATTCAACTTTGATCATAAACTAAAAAAAGTCAAATTTCTAGTTTTCCTGTTTTTAATTTAATTGTTTATTTTCCTATGTCTTTGTTACTTAGTTTCATAATCTGTGTTTTTTAGAATTTTTATGCTTTATTGCTAATATTGTTAGATATA